>BLKR01004808.1:0-97240 GCA_011170035.1 Teleogryllus occipitalis | reverse complement strand
GGGGCGAGGCGAGGGGCGAGGCGAGGGTCGGGGCGAGGGGCGAGGCGAGGGGCGAGGCGAGGGGCGAGGCGAGGGGTGAGGGGCGAGGCGAGGGGCGAGGCGAGGGGCGAGGCGAGGGGCGAGGCGAGGGGCAAAACAAGGGGCAGAGCGAAAAGCGAAGCGAAAGGCGGCGCACGCCCACATACCCTCGCCAGCGCCCACCTCAGCCCCCGCGCCCACGCCCACGGCCCCGCCGACGCCAAGTGTGTACTTCCACTTCACACCCACGCCCACGTCCACGCTCACACCCATACTCTCGCCTACGCTCGCGCCAACGCTCGCGCCCACGCTCACGCCAGCGCCCGCGCCCGCGCCCACGCCAGCGCTCACGCTATAAGTACTTACACTTGATGCCCACGCCCTTGCCTGCTCCCACGCTCACGCCCATACCCACACCCGCTACAACGCCTGGGCTCGCGCTCATGTCCCCTCCCACCGGGTGAAATGGCTCATGCCATCAACTGACGTTACTGCAGTCCCTCTGACCGGGAGAACCTAGAAAGCGGAGAATATCTCCACCACCTCCCAAGGAAAAGCTTGCACTACACTTACGGGACTAATGACCCTAGTATTTGACGAGCCTGAACATAATCAATCAATCCGGAAACACTCAATCAAAACAAATAACAATCAATCAATCAATCATTAACGTCCTCGCCTGCGCTCACACCACGATGCAGCGGGCGGAGTCAGAACAGGCAGCGCAAAGCGGGGGCGAAGACAGGGGCGAGACTGACAACGGAACCAGCAGTTGTGTGGCGGGGAGGCAGTTGAAAAGGGGTCCAGAATGGAGGCTGCACACAGGCGAAAGAGACGGTGGGAGAGTGACGGGGCGGAGGCGAGGACGAGGGCGCGGACGTGAGGGTAGGTGAGGCGGTGGCTGGCGCTAGGGCGGCGAGGCGCTGCGGAGGGAGCTTTTATATCGCATTCAGTGCCGGATTATAGCCGGCGCTGCGCTCGCAGACAAAGGCGGCGCGAGGGGGCAGGGCTGGGGATTTGCGATTTAGCGCCACCCGCCCCTTCCCGCCTCTCGCAGCCACGCCTCTTCTCAGCCGTCCTCGCCACTTCCGTCCTTTCCCGCAATGATTTCCCCGTCTTTTCTTGTATCTCGTAACGAAGTGTACCATCGCCTCTGCTCGACCCGATCGCATTGTTTGCCAATGTAAATGAAATATTAGGTACGCTGGAGTCTAATTTCTGAGAATAAAAATTGAAACTACTCCAATTTAATGTTTTTGATATTGTATTTGATTACTATTCATTTCGTATGTGTGTTTTTGCCATAATTTTTCTCATATCATCCCTTGTGATGCGTCTTCCTGTTCTTCTTTTTCTTTTATGTAGGTCGCACACTCGTTTTTCTTCACGCTTCATTCCGGGGATTCACAAGATGTTGACTGCAGATCTCTCCATATTTGCCTTTGTACCTCCTAATCACTTCATTTGTCGCAGCATCGACCAAATTTTTACACGTACAACTCGATATAAAATGTATCTTCGCATATCTTTCCTTCGCTGTGTCACGTGCAACGCTTCCTCTTTTCCTTCCTGCTTGTCGGACGTAAAGGACGCCGTTTGCCAGACAGCGTCGTGTGCCGGACTGTCCTTTCAGTCCGCGCCTTCGCTTGCTCCCGCCGTTCCGCGCGGAAACTCCCAGCCGGCGTCCACGCTGTCTGCCCGGGCGGACCGCCCCCCCCCCCCCTGTCGCTCTCACTCGGCCGCTCTCGCCCCCTCCCGCGCCCCCGCTGCTCTCTTCGCGCGCAGTGAAAGCCTCCGAGGGTTTATCTGCCTCTGCAGTCCGCTGCAGAACAATGCGCGAGCGGGGAAGGCAGTCGCGACGACCGCTCGGGCCTCGTGGCGCGCCGGATTTTTAATGAACGCAGGAGCCGCCGTGATTAGCTAAAGACTCCGCCTGCCGTCAATGCCATCCCCGGTACCACTATTACCATAACCGCCAACGTCGGTGCTACCGTTAGCATTCCGTCACTCGCGCGGTCATTCGTAAAGGCGGTTCCACACATTCGTTATTCGGCGAACAGCGAGCAACCGCTCGCCGAATCCCGAGTAGTGTGGATGAGCTGCTTGCTATTTGCCGAGTGACGAACGTTCGGTGTTCGTCCTACCCACCACTTGTTGGTCCTTTGGATACATCAAAAGGAGCGAACATACCTCCGAACACGTCAGCTGCTCGGGATTGGGCGCTGCTCGGCGAATGCCGAATGTGTGGAGCCGTCATAACACGAGTACTCGCACGTTGGAGCCCGTCTAACGCACCCATTATGAATTTTTCTTTTTCTATTAATATCATTAATGCTCTTTTGTTATTTATCTGCGCTTATATTATAATTAAATACACTATGGAAGAAACAATAAATAATTACAAACCATATTTGAAGATTCTATTATATTTCCGTCACTCACGTGGCCATTCGTAATACGAGTACCCGCGCGTAGCACTACGTCCAACGCCCGCACGAAGAGAAACACAACATAAACACATTTCATATATTTAACTCTCTCATATTACAGAAAAACATCATTTTGATCAAGTATGCACGAACACCGTTTCATATGCCAGTATTCGCATGTTGGATTTGGAAGAGAGAGGAAAAAGAGAAGCGAAAAGAGAGAGTAGGGGAAACGAGGCAGGGTAAAACGAGAGAGGGAAAAGAAAGTTAAAAAGAGAAAAAGGAAAAAAGAGAAAAGAGACTACGGGGAAAGAGTAAATAGGGTAAAAGAGAGAGGAACTAATGGAATGGAAAGATATATAAAGCAAAATAGAGAGGGGAAAAGAGATGAAAGAGAACGAAAAGATAGGTGGCAAAGAAAAACAAAAAAAGATAAGGAGAAGGGAGAAAGTAGAAAAAGAGAGGAGGGAAAAGAGATAATGGGAAACGAGAAAGAAGAGGAAAAAGAGTGAAGGGAAAAGGGAGAATGAGGGAAATAGAAAGGGAAGGGGTAAATGAGAGAGAGGGGAGAAAATGACAGGAAGAAAGAGAGAGGGGGAAAGGATGAAAGCGTGAAGGGAGAGGAGGGAAAAGAGAAGGAAGCGAAAAGAGAATGAAGGGGGAAGAGTGAAGGGGAAACCAGAAATGAGGGAAATAGAAAAGGAAAGACAGATGGAAAAGGAGAGGTGAGGATAAAAGAGGGAGGGAAAAAGCGAGGAGAAAAGAGATGGAAAAAGAGAGAGAGAATGAAGGAAAAAGAGAGTGAAGGAAGAGAAAGCAGGACAACGTCTGCCGGGTTCTGCTAGTGACCTATAAAATTGGGTCATTTCCTTTTGTCATAGCATAAAACGAATTTCTATACTAAACGGCATTGTTCTAAAGGGAAAAGAAAAAATGACATTTCATTAAAATCCGCCCCATAGTTATTACTATCGGTGCCATGAATCATTATCCACCGAGCCATCCCAAACACTAACATATCTATGATCTGTATTCCCATAGCAACCATTGCATAATCATGCTCTCACTCTCTTCATTCTTTCGGTATCGTCCCCTTCGTCAGCAATACCCTACACCAGGGCTGTCTAACTGGCGGCCCACAGGCCGCATGCGACCCGCAGTGCCATTGTAGGGCCGCCAAAGGTTATTAGTGAAAGTGAAAGTCCCCTGCAATCACGTCGGGCGAGAAGATTCTGCACCCAGAGCACGCGCCCTGCTGGAGCCAACGCCCCTTTAATGTAAAAATAGATTTTTACCTTAGAAAGTTCAGATTTAAGGATTTTTTCTAGTAAATTCAGAAATTAAAAATCATCCCAATGTTTCACTGCGTTATGCATGGCACGTCCTGGTATCACTCATGATTCAACCCTATCCCCACCACCCGCCGTTTCAGAGAAGTCAGAAGTGGTTCGCCTGAGTAATAAAAATATGGCTCGCAATCATATTATAGTAATATATGATTGCGGGCCATATTGATGATATGAACGAAACGTGTGGATAAAGAGGGGTATAATTGCATGAATGGTATGCTCAAGGAAACGAGCGACGATATGAGAGAGTTTTCTTATACATTATGAGTGCAATTACACCCTTTATACACATGTTACGCTCAATTTTTTTCGTTCCTATTTACTAATAATTCAAATTTTAAAAAATTCCAGCATATCTTTTCCACCCACGGCGTGCATTTCATGCACGTAGTATTGCTTCTGAAAAAATATATATATATATAGCCTTGCATTGTTTTTGTTGCCACGAAATATTTGCAAATGGCTGGTACTGAACATATGCGGCCTTAACAGCCGATCCCATCTTTTTCTCGCGTCGCACTCACTGTGAGAAACTGTACTATCCTTGTTGCACTGCGTACGTGCAAAAACATGCGTTCTCACACAGGAACGCTGTCGAACGGGATAAACAGTATCCTATGTCCGTCTCCTGGCTCTAAGCTTCCGGTACACCAAATCGGTACAACCGTTCTTGAGTTATAAATAGTGTAACTAACACGACTTTCTTTTATATATATACTAGCTGACCCGGCGAACTCTGTTCCGCCTTAACAGCCGATCCCATCTTTTTCTCGCGTCGCACTCACTGTGAGAAACTGTACTATCCTTGTTACTCGTGATAATAAAAGCTATTGCAGATTTAATGTTTTTCTCTCAAACAAAGAATTTCAAAAAAACGCTCTGATATTAAATAGATAATAAAAAAATCTATTACGTAGCAGAGCGTTTTTTTTAAATTGATTTTTGTTTAAGAGAGAAATACAAAGCTGTAATAATAGGGATCGGCTCTTAAAGGCAATAAATAAGCAGATTTTGGAATTTATTAAGTTAAATTGTTTATTAGAAAATGCAATACAAAAATTAAGTAGATTAATCATTCATTACTGTTCCTGTATTTTGGTGCATAGGTGAAGTATATATGGGTATAACGTAAGTATATAATAGGTGTAGTATATATAGATATAACGGCGAACGAAAAGCGGCTATCATTATCGCCTTCTGTTATCAGTGCGGCGTTACAACAATGGGTTACAACAGGCAACAATGACCGCTAACATGCGAAATCACGCGAAAACGTGCGTTCTCACACAGGAACGCTGTCGAACAGGATAAACAGTATCCTATGTCCGTCACCTGGCCCTAAGCTTCCTGCTCACCAACTTTCAGTCAAATCGGTACAGCCGTTCTTGAGTTATAAATAGTGTAACTAACACGGCTTCCTTTTATATATATAGATATATATATATATATATATATATATATATATATACATATATATATAGATATAACGGCAAACGAAAGGCGGCTATCATTATCACCTTCTGTTATCAGTGCGGCGTTACAACAATGGGTTACAACAGGCAACAATGACCGCTAACATGCGGAATCACGCGAAAACGTGCGTTCTCACACAGGAACGCTGTCGAACGGGGTAAACAGTATCCTATGTCCGTCTCCTGGCCCTAAGCTTCCTGCTCACCAACTTTCAGTCAAATCGGTACAGCCGTCCTTGAGTTATAAATAGTGTAACTAACACGACTTTCTTTTATATATATAGATAACGGCGAACGAAAGGCGGCTATCATTATCGCCTTCTGTTATCAGTGCGGCGTTACAACAATGAGTTACCACAGGCAACAATGACCGCTAACATGCGAAATCACGCGAAAACGTGCGTTCTCACTCAGGAAAGCTGTCGAACGGGATAAACAGTATCCTATGTCCGTCTCCTGGCCCTAAGCTACCTGCTCACCAACTTTCAGCCAAATCGGTACAGCCGTTCGCCAGGACCATAAATAGTGTAACTAACACGACTTTTATATCTATAGATAACGGCGAACGAAAGGCAACTATCATTATCGCCTTCTGTTATCAGTGCTACGGCGTTGCAACAATGGGTTACAACAGGCAACAATGACCGCTAACATGCGAAATCACGCGAAAACGTGCGTTCTCACACAGGAACGCTGTCGAACGGGATAAATAGTATCCTATGTCCGTCTCCTGGCCCTAAGCTTCCTGCTCACCAACTTTCAGCCAAATCGGTACAGCCGTTCTTGAGTTATAAATAGTGTAACTAGCACGACTTTCTTTTATATATATAGATAACGGCGAACGAAAGGCGGCTATCATTATCGCCTTCTGTTATCAGTGCGGCGTTACAACAATGGGTTACCACAGGCAACAATGACCGCTAACATGCGAAATCAAGCGAAAACGTGCGTTCTCACACAGGAATGCTGTCGAACGGGATAAACAGTATCCTATGTCCGTCTCCTGGCCCTAAGCTTCCTGCTCACCAACTTTCAGCCAAATCGGTACAGTCGTTCTTGAGTTATAAATAGTGTAACTAACACGACTTTCTTTTATATATATAACGGCAGACGAAAGCCGAAGCTATCATTATCACCTTCTGTTATCAGTGCGGCGTTACAACAATGTGGGTTACCACAGGCAACAATGACCTTTAACATGCGAAATCACGCCGAAAACGTGCGTTCTCACACAGGAACGCTGTCGAACGGGATAAACGGTATCCTATGTCCGTCTCCGCAGCCTAAGCTTCCTGCTCGCAACTTTCAGCCAAATCGGTACAGCCGTTCTTGAGTTATAAATAGTGTAACTAACACGACTTTTTTTTATATATAGATAACGGCAAACGAAAGGCGGCTATCATTATCGCCTTCTGTTATAAGTGCGGCGTTCCAACAATGGGTTACCACAGGCAACAATGCCCGCTTACATGCGAAATCACGCGAAAACGTGCGTTCTCACACAGGAATGCTGTCGAACGGGATAAACAGTATCCTATGTCCGTCTCCTGGCCCTAAGCTTCCTGCTCACCAACTTTCAGCTAAATCGGTACAGTCGTTCTTGAGTTATAAATAGTGTAACTAACACGACTTTCTTTTATATATATAGCTAACGGCGAACGAAAGGCGGCCATCATCATCGCCATCTGTTATCAGTGCGGCGTTACAACAATGGGTTACCACAGGCAACAATGACCGCTAACATGCGAAATCACGCGGCATTGCGAAAACGTGCAAAAACGTGCATTTCACACAGGAACGCTTTGTCAGACGAGGATAAACAGTATCCTACGTCCGTCTCCTGGCCCTAAGCTTCCTGCTCACCAACTTTCAGCCAAATCGGTACAGCCGTTCTTGAGTTATAAATAGTGTAACTAACACGACTTTCTTTTATACATATAGATAACGGCGAACAAAAGGCGGCTATCATTATCACCTTCTGTTATCAGTGCGGCGTTACAACAATGGGTTACCACAGGCAACAATGACCGCTAACATGCGAAATCACGCGAAAACGTGCGTTCTCACAGAGGAACGCTGTCGAACGGGATAAACAGTATCCTATGACCGTCTCCTGGCTCTAAGCTTCCTGCTCACTAACTTTCAGCCAAATCGGTACAGCCGTTCTTGAGTTATAAATAGTGTAACTAACACGACTTTCTTTTATATATATAGATAACGGCGGACGAAAGGCGGCTATCATTATCGCCTTCTGTTATCAGTGCGGCGTTACAACAATGGGTTACCACAGGCAACAATGACCGCTAACATGCGAAATCACGCGAAAACGTGCGTTCTCACTCAGGAAAGCTGTCGAACGGGATAAACAGTATCCTATGTCCGTCTCCTGGCCCTAAGCTTCCTGCTCACCAACTTTCAGCCAAATCGGTACAGCCGTTCTTGAGTTATAAATAGTGTAACTAACACGACTTTCTTTTATATATATAGATAACGGTGAACGAAAGGCGGCTATTATTATCGCCTTCTGTTATCAGTGCGGCGTTACAACAGTGGGTTACCACAGGCAACAATGACCGCTAAGATGCGAAATCACGCGAAAACGTGCGTTCTCACACAGGAACGCTGTCGAACGGGATAAACAGTATCCTATGTCCGTCTCCTGGCCATAAGCTTCCTGCTCACCAACTTTCAGTCAAATCGGTACAGCCGTTCTTGAGTTATAAATAGTGTAACTAACACGACTTTCTTTTATATATATAGATAACGGCGAACGAAAGGCGGTTATCATTATAGCCTTCTGTTATCAGTGCGGCGTTACAACAATGGATTACCACAGGCAACAATGACCGCCAACATGCGAAATCACGCAAAAACGTGCGTTCTCACACAGGAATGCTGTCGAACGGGATAAACAGTATCCTATGTCCGTCTCCTGGCCCTAAGCTTCCTGCTCACCAACTTTCAGCTAAATCGGTACAGTCGTTCTTGAGTTATAAATAGTGTAACTAACACGACTTTCTTTTATATATATACTAGCTGACCCGGCGAACTCTGTTCCGCCTTAACAGTCGGTTCCATCTTTTTTTCGCGTCGCACTCACTGTGAGAAACTGTACTATCCTTGTTGCACTCGTGATAATAAAGCTATTGCAGATTTGTGTTTTTCTCTCAAACAAAGAAGAATTTCAAAAACACGCTCTGATATTAAATAGATAATAAAAAAATCTATTACGTAGCAGAGCGTTTTTTTTTTTTTTGGAATTGATTTTTGTTTAAGAGAGAAATACAAAGCTGTAATAATCGGGATCGGCTGTTAAAGGCAATAAATAAGCAGATTTTGAAATTTATTAAGTTAAATTGTTTATTAGAAAATGCAAATAAAAAAATTAAGTAGATTAATCATTCATTACTGTTCCTGTATTTTGGTGCATAGGTGAAGTACATATGGGTATAACGTAAGTATATAATAGGTGTAGTATATATAGATAAAACGGCGAACGAAAAGCGGCTATCATTATAGTCTTCTGTTATCAGTGCGGCGTTACAACAATGGGTTACAACAGGCAGCAATGACCGCTAACATTCGAAATCACGCGAAAACGTGCGTTCTCACACAGGAACGCTGTCGAACAGGATAAACAGTATCCTGTGTCCGTCTCCTGGCCCTAAGCTTCATGCTCACCAACTTTCAGCCAAATCGGTACTGCCGTTCTTGAGTTATAAATAGTGTAACTAACACGGCTTTCTTTTATATATATACAGATAACGGCGAACGAAAGGCGGCTATCATTATCGCCTTCTGTTATCAGTGCGGCGTTACAACACTGGGTTACAACAGGCAGCAATGACCGCTAACATGCGAAATCACGGGAAAACGTGCGTTCTCACACAGGAACGCTGTCGAACGGGATAAACAGTATCCTATGTCCGTCTCCTGGCCCTAAGCTTCATGCTCACCAACTTTCAACCAAATCGGTACTGCCGTTCTTGAGTTATAAATAGTGTAACTAACACGACTTTCTTTTATATATATAGATAACGGCGAACGAAAGGCGGTTATCATTATCGCCTTCTGTTATCAGTGCGGCGTTACAACAATGGGTTACCACAGGCAACAATGACCGCTAACATGCGAAATCACGCGAAAACGTGCGTTCTCACACAGGAATGCTGTCGAACGGGATAAACAGTATTCTATGTCCGTCTCCTGGCCCTAAGCTTCCTGCTCACCAACTTTCAGCCAAATCGGTACAGTCGTTCTTGAGTTATAAATAGTGTAACCAACACGACTTTCTTTTATATATATAGATAACGGCGAACGAAAGGCGGCTATCATTATCGCCTTCTGTTATCAGTGCGGCGTTACAACAATGGGTTACCACAGGCAACAATGACCGCTAACATGCGAAATCACGCGAAAACGTGCGAAAACGTGCAAAAACGTGCATTTTCACACAGGAACGCTGTCGAACGGGATAAACAGTATCCTATGTCCGTCTCCTGGCCCTAAGCTTCCTGCTCACCAACTTTCAGCCAAATCGGTACAGCCGTTCTTGAGTTATAAATAGTGTAACTAACACGACTTTCTTTTATATATATAGATAACGGCGAACGAAAGGCGGCTATCATTATCGCCTTCTGTTATCAGTGCGGCGTTACAACAATGGGTTACCACAGGCAACAATGACCGCTAACATGCGAAATCACGCGAAAACGTGCAAAAACGTGCATTTCACACAGGAACGCTGTCGAACGGGATAAACAGTATCCTATGTCCGTCTCCTGGCCTAAGCTTCCTGCTCACCAACTTTCAGCCAAATCGGTACAGCCGTTCTTGAGTTATAAATAGTGTAACTAACACGACTTTTATATATATAGATATAACGGCGAACGAAAGGCGGCTTTATTATCGCCTTCTGTTATCAGTGCGGCGTTACAACAATGGGTTACCACAGGCAACAATGACCGCTAACATGCGAAATCACGCGAAAACGCGTGCAAAAACGTGCGTTCCCACACAGGAACGCTGTCGAACGGGATAAACAGTATCCTATGTCCGTCTCCTGGCTCTAAGCTTCCTGCTCACCAATTTTCAGCCAAATCGGTACAGCCGTTCTTGAGTTATAAATAGTGTAACTAACACGACTTTCTTTTATATATATATATATATATATATATATATATATATATATATATATATATATATATATAGATATAGATATATATATATATATATATATATATATATATATATATATATATATATTACTGAACATATGCGGATAAAACATTAGGAGCTGACAAAGCCATGAAAACATTACGTCCCACGAAAAGTAAAGACAGGTATTAGAGAGATACATGTATAAATATTGGGAGGGGGGGGGAAGTAGTCACCTTTGACACAGTTTTAGTAAAGCATACTTTTTAGAACTGGTAAACACAACTGACGTGTACATTTTTTACATTCGTAATCCTAAGACCAAATGTTCTACTGGTAAAATATTTAAAATATTTGCGTTAAATATTTTATGTTGTTCCATAAGTCAGCTAGCTTAAATTTAATTCCCCAATTTAGTCCTATTCCTTCGTTGTTTATATGTAGTTGTTGTAGGTAAGTAATATGTGATGTACTTTTTTGTTCATGTTTCATGGCCGACTGCAAATGCCTTTGCTACGTCTGTGTTGTAGTTTCTTAATTACACGATTTCACTCCTTTTCTGAATTCTGATTGGTAGCTATGCATTTTTTATTGCAAGGTGGACTTTTAATTGCACGATTGCTATTAGCATAGAGATAATCAATGATTTTTCATGGAATTAATAATCATAATCATAATTAGTTAACTAAACGAAAAAGGTTTTAATTGTGGCCCTTGTGGCTTTGCAAGTTGGACACCCCTGCCTTACACATTTGACAGTCGCAGGTCTCTCCATCGCCACACCAAGGAGCCTACTTACTAGGGCGGAAGATTCTCGTCGAGAAGCAAATCTATTTAATTCAGGAGTCTCGCTGAATCTGCATGGGCGTGCCCTTGTCTCGTTCTCGCTAATGGAGAGAGATTAAAATTCCACGAGAAAATACGCAATTCATAAAATTCGCTGCTTCTCAGCTTCGCGTTCGGGTGGTAGTGTTTTCCTCGGCTCCTCCTTGGAGATGTTACTTTCGCCGTACTTTCCCCTGCGAGCCGCTCCCGGGGATACGTAACAATTAAGTAAATCCGCGAAGGCTAAGCGGGGCTAAGTGAGGGGGCGGGGCCCGAGTGTTGACGCAGGGTGAGTGCCAACCCTCTCTGCTTGGGCCCTTGCAGGCTGCGAGCGGCCCGTGGCCCCATGAGGCCGCGAGCGACCAGCTAAGTGCATCGCCAGCGAGAGGGGAAACACTGAAGCGTCTGTCGGAGAGAAGCCACTTTCGTTATGGAGTGTTCTAGCTCCACACTTACAATAGGATTGGAACGTTTCTATGTGGTGAATACACATACTATTTTAACAAAACATTTTTGTTTCTTAAACTTGCACTAAAATACTTGATTTATGTACAGATAGTCTTCACAGTCCTTGTGCTCTTCACTTGGTTATTTCTTTATACGGCACACTGCTCTTGATTATTTATTTTCACTGTTCGCTTCTTTTTGTACTGTCACACAGTCCTAAGAACTCACCACCGTCCGATGCACTGACTACAGTCCACTGCGCTGGCCACAGTTCGTCACTGACCAGAGTCCACTGCACTGATGTCATCGACTGCACCGTTGTTGACCGCGATGCACTCACTTCTCAGCTCAGCTTCCACTTCAGACTGCTCGCGGCCGCCGGCAGCGGCGAATTTATACCTGGCTGGCGCTCGCCTGGACCTTTCCGGAACTTGCGTCACTCTTCTATCCGACCCGCGAATATCCCGGGACCGCCCCGCTCGGGGGCGCTCACAGATGAAGCAATCTGCGCAGCGAATTCCGGCAGATAATGCAATATTTGTTGCAGTTTCTAAAACTCCCAACAACGTTAGTGTAGTTGGAAGCAACGTATTTTATGAAAACGGAGAATTATTATATTGAGATGATTCCTGATTATGTGAGTCGATTGATTGATTGATTTTTTCGTGTTTCCGGGCGCGTCAACTGCTAGGGTCATTAGTCCCGTTAGTGTAGTGCATGTTCTTCTCGGGAGATGGCGGTGATCTTTCCCCGCTGGATGGCGAGATCCGGCGCCGACCTACCGTCGGCTAGTGGAGCTTCCCCCTAACCTGGACTCTCCCACCAGCGGGGCATCGCCTCAGCCGGAACAAGCTGTAAGCTCCCGACCGGTCTCCCGGAATATGTGGTAGTGTAGTGCATGTTAGTATAAGTGTGTGTGTGTGTGTAAGGGGAGAGGATAGGACACGGAAGAGGAAGGACAGATCGCGCGCGGTCCGTGGCCCATTTGGTAGGGTACTGCTCCGGCATTCGCCTGGTGTTGATCGGAGAAACCACGGAAAACTACCGATCAAAGCAGCCGGCCGCTAGAAT
The DNA here is from genome assembly GCA_011170035.1 of Teleogryllus occipitalis. Taxonomy (NCBI): domain Eukaryota; kingdom Metazoa; phylum Arthropoda; class Insecta; order Orthoptera; family Gryllidae; genus Teleogryllus; species Teleogryllus occipitalis. The sequence goes on along the minus strand of BLKR01004808.1, from coordinate 84,472 downwards.
TCTCCTCCAGACAGCGACTGAATTCGACCTAGCTGAAAAGCTAGTGTCGAAAATCCTGCCGCCGTCAGGACTCGAACCTAGGACCTCCCGGTCAGAGGCGCTGCAGTGACATCAGTTGATGCACTGAGCTACCGCTGTCGGTATGTGAGTCGAGTGTGTAGGTATATAATGTCCACGCTCTGAATACAGAACCCTGTGTACCTGTTTGGGCCTCTTCTCACTTACTGCCTGTTTGCGGATTACAGGAATCTAATCACTGAGAACAAGTATTTTTCTCAACGAAGAGTGACATTGACTTTGACGTTTGAAAAAATTCGTTTACTTCGTTATTGATGTTTCTGCCTGGTTTGCATGTCCTGCAGGCATTACCTCGATATTCGCATATTCTACTCTAATCGAGATAGTCGCAGACAGAGATAACCATACAGACTAGATCATTAAGTGGCAACAAACAAGATGGAGTGAGTCTTTCCCCAATTCTCTCAGACTAATCTTGCACGCGCTGAAGAGAAACCTTTTGACTCATGCTGGTATGAGAAACAAATATTTACAAGTAGGTATGCTTAGACGCTCAACAATCTTGCTATACATGCTTAGATGCTCAACAATCATCAGGCGCTATTGCTCAACGGAGAATGGCATTGCTAAACGATGATTACCTGATATCATTATGATAAAAATCGTCGAATTAAATGTGTACAACCTATGCGAAAAATGTAGTTCAAGTCCGAAACTCTACATAATGTCTTAGTATTTTCATTCAAAAGCCCTCTGGAAGTTCTATACATGCTTAGATTAAAATCTGTCCTGCATGATACCACACGCTAACTTTACATTAACCTACAATTGCTTTCACAATATATCCGTTCCTCATGAAACTACCTAATCCCAAGTGTAATCCTTCTCCCAAAGCATTAACACGTCATGTCAACCCCGCATGTAAATCTCGCTTAAACTATTCCGTTCTGTGGGAAGTACCCACTGCTATTTAATCTCGTACTAACTGAGATTGTGAACTCGGTCTCCTGAATGGTTAATTAAAACCCCATTTTGTTTACAAACTCCTTCGGTATGGAGACTAATTGCTTTTCACCTTATATGAGAGAATAATTGAGAAATTGTCACAACGATATGTTCTATTTGTTCCTTCTATGCTCTCCGAACAATTAATTTCTGCATCAAAACGTAATTAGAAATATACGTGTGAACCTCAAAGAAAAACGACACTAAAACATGAACAGATTTAGATCGAAAATGACCAGAAAAATAATGATCAGTTCATAATTGTCGACGTACTTACGGATAAATTGCCTACGTAGTCTGAAAAATACATTTGAAGGTTGTAAAATCGTTCACATGGAGATTTTAAAAAATGGTATAATTTTTTATGTTTTTCCATTAATTATGCTATTGAAAAATCTATTATATTCTCCGTAAAAATATTTTAATTAACAAAGTTGAAAAATGTATTATTTACAAAAAGTAAACGTTTATTTTTTACTCATATGTGCACGCTTCCGGGTTATATAACTTCCGGGTTAAAAACTTCTTAAGTTATCGTGCTACATAAGACAAATTATCAAAACACGTTGCTAGATATTGACTTAATTTTAATTCAACGAAAAAAACTTCTCGCTGTATAGAACACCATTTGTTTTCTGTTTGTGAATAAATTAGATGAGCTATACATTTTCTCCTCGAAGTATTTCCTTCCATGTTTCTATTACAACCCTCTGCAAATGGCAGCATATGTAGCTATGGAAACACCGGAAGACCGGATTGGGTTGTAGAACAAAATCAAATCATGTCTCCCTTGGTGTCCCTCAGGGCTTTCACCTGAGACAAAAACCTTTCCATCAACACAGTTCTGCGAAGAGAACATGAATAGCCGCTTGCCTTCCAGGGGCGGGGGTGGGGGAGGCACAGCTTGGCGTTCGGAGCCGCGGGCGAGGGAGCGATCGCCCGCGGCGCCCAAGCCAAGTTTTATGCGCGGAATTTCAGCGGCGGGCGATAAGGACGCCGCCTCCCCAATGCGTTGCTGGCCCTAGGCGGCGCACATTGGGACAAGACCCCGAAAAGCTGGCCAAAATATGAAAACGTCATCCAAATTTAATGAAACATTGTGTACAAGCGCTTTCGGGCACGTTCATTACGATTCCAATATCAAAATTGCAAAACACAAAACAAAATGGCCGATCAAATATAGCGGATTAAAAATTTAAAAACATTTCAAAATGTTTCAATTTTTGTTCTCGAACTCTGTAGAAGTTATAGTTGTTTTCCAATTAAAAAAAGAAAACACAAATGTATTTCATTTTGTTTCAATATGAATTATTAAGTTGTTTTAACATGTTTTTATAGTACAAATACAGAGCATAACCGCAACATCGTGGGCTTAATCAGCGTGACAGTGTTGAAATGTTATTAACAGAAGCGCGCTCGATGCAAGCAAGCAGGAGTCGAAATAAAAAAACGTGATCGTATTCTTATGCGATCACCGCGATGTTGCCGTTTCCGCATAAAGGGTGGTGGAGTGGGGAGACAACCACTGCGGACAGACTTTTTGAACGCTCTGTATTTGTAATACATGTAAACATTGAACTCACCATCACGAATTTCGTTCATTTTGAATGATGAAAATTGCTCAAAACCGTAAACTTGTGCAAGTGGTCAAAGTAACGGCTGATTTACAATATTTGTGTCGTCTAACAGCTGCTCGCTCAACGGCCACCGTTTCCAAAGATGCAGAGCGTCACTGTGACGTCTCGGACCTTCTCTAACCGTGGAATTAGACAGACTGGGATCCATTCTACCCAACTGCTTACTTAAAATTCCCAAAATAATACCTTTTTTCGACTTTTGGCCAGCTTTTCGGGACGTTGCCCCAATGTGCGTCGCCCCACGCCGCGCCGCGCGGTCGCGGGAGGCTGAAAGGAGACGCGTCCAATCCACCCCAGTGTTTGCGAGGAGGGTTGCGGGGACCATCTCGATCAGGTGTGTTTCCTGATCCATTGAGCAAATGAGATGGCCTTGTTTTGCTTCTGGACATAAATGTAACTTCATTTTCTGTGCACGTCTTCTAGAATTCAGTGGGAAATACAATTATTCAAATTATCGTTTCCATGTTGTCGCGGCAGGAAGTAATAAGAGCCATTTATTGCTTATTTATCTTTGATAGATTTTATTACATGGGAGTTTTTTTTGTTGTTTTTTCTCCCTTTCAAAATTCAAAATTTATTGCTTATTTACCCTTGAAAATAGATTTTTTTACATGGGAGTTTTTTTGTTTTTTTTCTCCCTTTCAAAATTCAAAATTTATTGCTTGTTTATCCTTGAAAATAGATTTTATTACATGGGACCTTTCAAAAATTCAAAATTTAAGTAGTATATGACTTAGTGTAGGGATCACAGAATTTTGAAAATGTGCACACAATTCACTTTTCCCCATAGCGTCATACGCAGTTTAACTGTTTTGACGTAAAATAAATAAAAATAAATAGGGTGGGAGGTGCCGCCAGGGAGGGTGGACGGGGGTGAGGAGGGCAAGGTGGGGTGGGCGAGGACAGAAGGGCGCTTCCTGCAGTGGGGAGAGACGCGTTGCCCCGCTTTCGGAGGAGGCCCACAGGAACATTTGGGCTGGAAGGTGAAAGTATCACCTGGGTTCAAATTGTGTGATGAACTCAAAGATATACTCTCCAGCTGACGTGAAAAGGTAGCGCAGAAAGGACTTTTTTAAGGGAAATCAGAAAATTACCTTTCCTACTGAACTAGCAGATTAGAAACAATACGAATAATTCAAGTTAAACAAAATTCATAAATTAAAGATACAGCAATAGAAAATAACCTAAACAAAACGTCGTTTTGAATGTAATTTGAATATGTAAAATATAAATGGTTAATAACATTCTTAACGTTGTTGATGACAACTGTCATTAAAGCCAACTTAGCAAAATTGTAAGTGTTTATAAAAATATCAAATTTGACTTTTTAAAATCATTATTTCTTTCAATATCACATCATAAGATAAGCGCAAGAAGAAATGATGATTTAAGAAGCGATGCAGAACATCGACTGGAATCTATTATTCAGTGTTGTTTGAGAGTATTTTAAAAAAGTTTTTAATCACATGATTAAGATTGAATATGATCTTCACAATGAATTATGGTTATGTTGCAAAGATGGAACACGCTTATAAATACTGAGAAGTGCCATTCAAAGAAGACAGGCGAACACGCTCACTTTTATCATCGGCCTTTGATTTAATTATTTATTGTATTTCTCAGACAGCATTCGTTTGAGAACTCGACTCCAGTTAATTTTTTCTCTATTTACATCTCATACATTACATCCCGATTGCATACCATAAAACAAATAACCTTCCATTTCTTCCCATATGTGTACCAAGAAAATCCTGACACCACAAATCTTAAAAGTTCCGGAAAGCCTCCCCAAAAACGTCCTTTTCCGATGCTCGACTTCCCCTTCATTATGCTGCACTTAGAAACGTCATCGAGAAATGGTGAGCCATACGACTGCGACGCAAAAAATGTCGTTCTCCGCAAGACGGCGCGTAAACTCGACTATTGTAATGTCGGCGCGTCGTGGAGAGAAAGAGGACCATACTTCACTGGAACTTTTTCCGCCCTCGCAGTAGCCCCTTATCACTCGCCGTCGCAGCGTAATCTAGTGCTTCTTCGGCATAAACAAGCCATTAGCATAGAAATGGAGCGGGAGGCCCAATGACGGGGATTGGCGCTGGTGTCTGAGAAGGGGTGCGCTGAGAAGCCAATGAAATGGCTCCCGTCTTCGGTGTCGCTGAGGTCCAAATGGATCCAAAGTTGCATTTTTTTGTAATCGCCGTGTGCGAAGCCCGATTTATCGTACCTTTTAATATTCGAAACAGCTTTGTTAGCACATAGGCGACCAAAATTAATTCAAATTTGGCGCCGTACTTTGAAATCTATTATTTATAACAATTCCTTGGCGCTAATTAACGGCAATGGACATGCATTTTATACGTCCCGCGTAGGACTTTTCTCTAGACTAATATTTTTTCTTTACTTTCTTAAAGCAAAAGGTTCCTTACTTATGAATTCATTTCAAGGATTTATTTAGGATTTTTTAAATTTCTAGGATTGGATTTTAGTTACTGAATCCAATGGTATTTCTAAAAGAAAAACAATTTACCCTGAAGAAAGATAAAGAGGAATACCTTACGACATTTATCACAAATATTAATTTTTCACTGAACAAACAGTGTCACTGATTAACATGTCAATCCCGACAAAATATTTAAAAATACAGATTCACAATAAAACAACTCGTGATCAGAAAAATTCATTCGCAAACGACAAACACCCTTTTACGTTTCTTCGTGAAACCCACATGAGGGGTAACTGACGGCCCTCCCCGATTCACATACACTTACACACACACTCACACACTTCTGAAAACAACATCCCTCTTCCTCCCTCTAGATTAAAGGGAGCCACGTTCGTCTCTCCCAATATCCCCCTTTTATTTCTGATTCTACTCCTTCCCCCTCCCCACCTCCCCTCCCCGGGCAACTCGATTCCCATCCGCCACCGGCGTTGACGAGCAGGCGCCGCTAAATCCATCTTGTGCGCCCTCAATAAACCAGGTCTTTATCTTCGCCGCGGGGTAATTCTGCGCCGCTTTTCGAGCGCACGCTATCGCCACGCCTGTTGACGCCATTGTGGGGCCGGGAGCGGTGGCTCAGTGCATCAACTGATGTCTCTGCACTGCCTCTGACCGAGTGGTCCTAGGTTCGAGTCCCGACGGCGGCAGGATTTTCGACACCATCTCTTCAGCTAGGTCGAATTCAGTCGCTGTCTGGAGGAGAATTCTAGCGGCCGTCTGTTCTGATCGGTAGTTTTCCGTGGTTTCTCCGATCAACACCAGGCGAATGCCGGAGCAGTACCCTAACAAACGGGCCACGGACCGCGCGCGATCTTTCCTTCCTCGTCCTTGTCCCATCCTCACCTCTTACACGCACTAATATGCACTACACTACCACACAAGCCGCGTGACCGGTCGGGGACTTAGAACTTGTCCCAGCTGGGGAGATGCCCTGCACTTGGAGATACCTGGTTGGCGAAAACTCCCCTAGTCGACGGTAGGTCGTCGCCGCATTTCGCCATCCAGTGGGGGAAGATCACCGCCCCCTCCCGATGAAAAAATATGCATCTCACTTACGGGACTAGTGACCTCAGTAGTTGACGTGCCCGGAATCACAAATCAATCAATCAATCAATCAAGCTATTGTGGGCGCATCTGCTTCCGCCGCGAACCCGCGTGGGCCGAGACCGCCTCCGCCACCCGAACCACGCAGCTCCCACTGGGCATGTGACATCGAAGTCGATGTTTTCAACATCCGAATATTATATCGATCGAAATATATGTTTTAAGTATCGATATTTTTGGTAACATCAATTTTTTTGGTCGATGTATTATTAATATTGTATTATTATTATAGACGAAAACTCGATTTTTCTTTATTGACGAAAACTCGATTTTATTCATTTTTCACTCTTGGTCACTTTGGTCTCAATAATATTCAATTTGTGGATATCTGCAAATTATTATAGAATTTACAAATTATCGATTAGAGGTAAACAGACCACAATAACCACAGACCACATCAAACCCTTTTAACATTCATCTGTAACATGAATTACCACAATATCTCGACTGAAACCATAAGATTTTATAGATTTTTTATGATAGACTTTTGATTTGAAAAATTTCGATCACTTAAAAACATGAAACAATAATATCGATGTTAACAAAACATCTGCTTCAAAACATCGATGTTTAATACATCAGTGATTTTATAACAACATCAATGTATTGAAAACATCGACATCGGTGTCGTCTCCCCAGTTCCGACCGTGCGTCGCGTGGCGTTTCAACACTACTGCTGCTGCTGCTGGTGGTGTCACGTTTCTTTGCTTTATCCCCGCCGCCTCCCCCACGACCTTTCATCCTTTCGTTTCTCGCTCTCATCTCAAACATCCTACAACGGCTGCTGCCGGATTTCTGCATTCGCAACTTCCGCCATCTCATTCAGCTATTTGTTCCATACCACACTTACCATTCACTTGCACTCGTTTTATTGCTTATATCATTCATTCGTTTTATGCATTGTGTCATTCATTTCGGCTCTATCATCTGCCTGTCGCTCCTGTAATTAACCACTAGTTTACCTCAGCTTACCTTCGGTCATTCACCGCACGCCGTACGTTTAGTACACATGGACCACCCTGTTAAACTTTCACCGCAAATGTCAATAACTATTTTATCACCACCACCCAATTCAAGGATCATAACTAATCACTATTTGGACCACAAATATTCTGATGTCGCTACTACCACTTGATCTTCCGCTATCTTCGGCAGTATCTCCATAGCCCTCAGATGTGTAACTTCTGTGACCATTACCTTACCCACCGTTAACTTCATCTTCGCCTTTTCCACTCCCGCCCAACAGCAAATACGCTTCCTCCTCCAAATCTTTCACCTACTTTTCTGCATCCGATACAGCGGCAATTGCCTCCGTCGCCAACCCCCTCCCCCGAGGGCGGCGTCACCGGAGATAAAGAGTGGCCGCCTCCGCCATTGTTCGAACGCGCAATGCGGTGCGGCGGCGGGGCCAACAATGGGAGAACAAGTGAGCGTCGCCGAGTGACCACGATAAGGAAATTGCCCACCTAACTCTGGTCGCACGAGTTTTCGCCCTCGGCGGCGCTTTGTTCGGACTCGGCTTAATTACGGCGGCGGCCGGGCGGGGCGAGGGCGGGGAGGGGGCGGGGCGGGGGCGGGGTGGGTGTCGACGGCGTCGCCGGTGGCGCAGTCGCGCGGCGGCAGAGGGCATTTTTATGCGATGTTGCGGCCTTCGGCGCCTGGGGTGCGGGTCGCAGAGGGAGATGACGGCGGCACTGTGCTTTGTGCGGCTGACGTAAATGTGCGAAGCGTTGTGTTCGCGGATACGTTGCAGCTAAGAACGGATCGTAACGACAATGTCTCCCTTCAGCCTAGGTTTTGTGGGAAAATAGAAACTTGTGGGAGAGATCAGACTTTTGCTATAGTTACTTCGGCTCGATAAGGGGAATTGTGATTTGCGCGAATTTCGGTGAATGTCTTAGTGAAAATATTTTTGGTGAGGATTTCACCAAAATGATATTTTATTATTTTTATATATTGAAGACATTTTGCATTACCTTTATCTCTGCTGAGCATACCAATGATGAAATTCGAACAGTGTTAGTACAAACGAGAAGTATACATAATATTTTGTGAATTACGATATTGTTAGCTCACAGTTTAATTTCTGTACATGTTGAAATCGACATACTGAGGTATTGGTACTTGAAGCAAAATATTTTTTGTAAATTTCAAAGCAAACTTCCGTGTAAAACATTTAATTTTACTTTATAGGGCGTACAAAATTGCAAGTCCAACTAACTGTTCTTTTGCTAAACATTTTTGCGAGTTACAAACTATTTTAAGTACAAATGCAACGCATTCTCGAGAATACGTCAGAGTGACTATCAAATTACTTGCATACCCTTCTTTCTTAATGCAATAGAAGGGCTATTTTTAAAGGATTAAAACTACATACTCCCACAACTACTCGACTAAAAGAAAATATGAAATATCAATGAATTATTTTTCATTGCAAAAATTGAATTTGTTAGGCAAAATTCTCAGTCCTACTTGAAAACGGAACTTATTCTGTTCAAATAAAACTATTGCTAATGTAAATTGTTGCTAAAAAAACTTGTTGACATGCCTGCTCCATAATCGTTTTATCAGTATTATAAATTGAAATTAACATTATCTGCAAGTGTATATTTGTCGTCCGTTCCATAGAATAGACGTAGAAAGGTTATCTTTTATATTTTAATTTAATAAAGTCACTTGCACCAAAAAGAGACCAATTGACAAAATATACATTTTATCGTGCTCACTTCTTCGATCTATTTTTAGTAAATGTTCTAAGAAAATTGCTAATGTATAATTGAACCACAACCACCAATGACGTAGCAAGGCGGATGGGGAAGATTGTAATTAGTTCTGCCACATTTCTAATGGAAGTATTTCAGGAATTCGTTATGTTTGAGTATCTTTTCGTGTAACCGTTACACTCGTTAAAAGGCAAGGAAATGTAATTTTTCTGTGTATTTCATTATTATTTTTCTTTTTGATTTCTTTTAAACAGCATACTTTCAATGTAACAAAAATGCTGCTGAATTACCACCCAAAATAGTTTTCGAAAAATAGCACCCATATTTCTCCAAAACAAGAAATAAAATATTCTCGTTTAACCCTGCCACAAAATAAATATTTTAACAAGAACGGCCTTCATGAATACTGAATTAATATCGTTCAGTATACACAGAAACACAGTACAACAATTATTTACATACCAAGAATATCAAAAAAATTACTGTTTCATAATGCTTAATACGCTAGGTGTTAATATAACATATTTAATTATGGTTGACGTATGTATGTAGGTTTGACGTATGACGTATGACGTAGGTTTGAGATTTAAATGGGTACGCGTATGTATGAGAATATGATGAGGAATAATGTATGTTCCTTATTTGATAAGGAATAAATTATAAGGAATAACTACAAAATTTGCACTACATTATTTGCATTTTTCATTCAAAACGTTATTTTGTATTTTTCTGTTCTGAGTTCTTGACAATTTAAAGAAGCCACAGCTCGGAGGATGGATCGTTCTTTTCTTGCGTATTTTTGCCAGGAGATTGCGGTGATGCTGAACCGCTTGTTGCGTGTTGCAGGTCACCAGTGGGTGAAGAACAACCTGGGGCTGGCGCCCAAGTCGGGCTGGTCCATCGACCCGTTCGGCCACGGCGCCACCGTGCCCTACCTGCTGCGCGCGGCGGGCTTCGGGGGCGGCACCGTCATCCAGCGGATCCACTACGCGTGGAAGCAGTGGCTGGCCGAGAAGGAGATGGGCGATGTGCTGTGGCGGCAGAACTGGGACTCGGAGGGCGTCACCGACATGCTCGTCCACAACCAGCCCTTCGACATCTACTCCATCAAGCACTCGTGCGGACCGCACCCTCAGGTCTGCCTCAACTTCGACTTCCGCAAGATCCCCGGAGAATACACCGAATACTCCGTGCGGGCGGTGCCTATCGACGAACACAACGTGAAGCAGAAGGCGGAATTGCTGCTGGAGCAGTACGGACGGACGGGATCTTTGTTTCCTCATAACGTCGTTCTCATGCCTTTGGGTGACGACTTCCGATACGACCACGACATCGAGTGGGACCAGCAGTACAAGAACTACAAAATGTTATTCGACTACATAAACCAAAACAAGGACAAATACAACGCTGAGGTGTCTTTCGGTACACCGTCAGACTACTTCGCCGCCGTCAAAGAACGGACTAACAATTTCCACACCCTGAAAGGCGACTTCTTCGTCTACAGCGACATCTTCTCGGAAGGCCGTCCGGCGTACTGGAGCGGCTACTTCACCACCCGCCCGTACTGGAAGATCCTGGACCGCGAGCTGGAGGCGAACCTGCGCTCGGCGGAAATCTTGTACACGGTGGCGCTGAACCGCGCGCGGCAGAACGCCTTCAACAAGACGATCCAGCTGCTGGAGCGCGACTTCGAGCGGCTGACGAAGGCCCGCCAGGCGCTGGCGCTGTTCCAGCACCACGACGCCATCACGGGCACCTCCAAGGCCTTCGTCATGCACGACTACGCGCTCAAGCTGTTCGAGGGCATCCAGGACACGGTGTTCGTGCAGGGCCGCTGCGCGCAGACGCTGCTGCTGCGCGACTTGCGCGAGATCAACAACAAGGCGACGGCGCTCGGCAAGCCCCCGCAGCCGCACTTCAACTTCCTGCTGCCCGACACGGACCGCGAGTCGTACGAGAAGCTGGCGCAGAAGGTGGGTGCCGCCCGCGCTCGGACGCTCCAGCTCACCTTTGCTTTCTCACTACAGAGTAGAGGGAAAGTTATGTAATGCTGCGCGAAAACCGGGAGCGGTAGCTCAGTGCATCAACTGATGTCACTGCAGCGCCTCTGACCGGGAGGTCCTAGGTTCGAGTCCTGACGGCGGCAGGATTTTCGACACTAGCTTTCCAGCTAGGTCGAATTCAGTCGCTATCTGGAGGAGAATTCTAGCGGCCGGCTGCTCTGATCGGTAGTTTTCCGTGATTTCTCCGATCAACACTAGGCGAATGCCGGAGCAGTACCCTACCAAACGGGCCACGGACCGCGCGCGATCTGTCCTTCCTCTTCCTTGTCCTATCCTCTCCCCTTACACACACACTTACACTAACATGCACTACACTAACACATATTCCGGGAGACCGGTCGGGAGCTTAGAGCTTGTCCCGGCTGAGGCGGTGCCCCGCTCGTGGGAGAGTCCTGGTTAGGGGGAAACCCCACTAGCCGACGGTAGGTCGGCGCCGGATCTCGCCATCCGGCGGGGGAAGATCACCGCCATCGCCCGAGAACAAAACATGCACTACACTAACGGGACTAATGACCAGAGCAGTTGACGCGCCCGGAAGCACGAAAAATCAATCAATCAATCAGCTGCGCGAAATGAAAACGCGCATTTTGGGCAGAAAAACTCTTATTACAGGGCCCTGGTAGCGAAAAAAGGGGATACATCCAGTTGTTAAATTTATAAAAAGAATTCTCTAACACGTGGTGTTTTGTAGGTATTTGATGGCGAAAAATCGAACGACGGCAAAACGTCTGTTCCTGCGGCTGTGAACAACGTTAGCGGTTTAACCGTTCAACCGATTGTCTCCAAAATTGATGTTCCTCCTCGATCTGACTTATGTCGCGGCCACTTGAATTTGAAACTGACATTTTGATTTTTTGGGGGGTTTCCTTTAATGAAGCTCCTGGAACATTTTCAAAATTATTAAAAAATGGCTCCATTGCTTTGTATTAATTTTTTTTGTTGAACAGTGTGAAGGACATTTAAGAGATTGGTGCAGGTCTCATGTTCGATGAAACTTCAAAAGTTCAAAATTTTTTCGGAGTCTTCCTATAACTAAAATATTAAAGATGGAGATATTTCCCTAAATGAAATACGTTCCTTAAAGATATATATTGAAATACGGTCATGTACAATTTTTCAAAAGTTTGAATTCTTTTCGTGTAATTTTGCGTGAAAATACGGGTGAGAAAGTACGTGCTGTTTTGGTACCACTATTTACCTTCGCGCCCTTCCTCATATGAAAGTATTGTAATTGTGCGCTGAAGACGGCGAATTTTCGACAGAAAAACTTTTATTCCCGGGCCCTGGAAACGAAAAAGTCCAATTTTGTTCTAAAAGTATAGTAAATTACTTCCTCTAACATATTGCGTAGTCAGAATTCTAGTTTTGTGGATCCCTGACAACGAAAAAAAAAATTGACGGCAAAAGTGTGTCCGTCCGTGCTTCTGTCTGACCGTTGAAATCCTATGAATAGTTTATGAGTTAATGTTTTTCACAGACGGACGGACGTTTTGAAAGAAAACCACTTTTTCGGCATCAGGAGCCCGCAAAACGCATATTTGCGTTAAAATTTCGAATTCGATTTTCCGTAGCATTATATAATTTCCTCTATACTACGTATAATACTCCTGACATAGTACGAGTACATAGTAAGTTCCTTTGAGAGCCATTTTTCAGAGAAACATTTTTAACCTGAGAAGGAGCTAAGACCGCAGAGCTATTTCGTGCCCAAAGAAAAATGTACTATGTTTCCTGCTGTCTTGTCAACTATATTTAAGAAATGTTTACTGTTGAAAATAGACAATTTTTTTAAAATGTCACTTTTCTTGTGCTTTGGCAAAATGTTATTCTTCTCAAAAGGTATCTCGTCCTTCGTTGATGATATATTACGGTGAATTTCTTTTCTAATTCCCAACAACGTTAGTGTAGTTGGAATTATCGTGTTGAATAAAAAATAAGATATTACATTGATATGATTCCTAATTAAGTGAACAGTGTGTGATAAACGTCCACCATTCTATTGGAAACTGAATACCAGTGTGGGCTGTTTCTCACGAACTGTTTGTATGTAAAATACATAAATCTTTTGGTTGCAAACAATCTTTTCATTGCATTGATAAATATTCTCCTAATATTTTAAGATTTAGAGTTGTATGTAATAGGATGTTTACATTTTATACTTGGATTTGAACGTAGTGGAACTTCAAGGTCACGAGCTGGACGGAGAGAAGGATATTGTCATCCATTCGATAGCTCCAATACCAAAAATATAAGTCGTAAGGAAGCTTCCTATTGGGTGATAATGTCCCCCTCTCTCTCGAGCTCGTGAACTTGAAGTGCCATTACGTTTAAATCACAGTATATTATTTCTTCGCCTTGGAGGTGAATGGGCCTTATCCACAGGGAACATATTTTGAGATACAGTGATTTTCACTTGTAAATACACTATTTTTAATTCTAGAAAGTCTCATTTTCGATTCGACTATTTTTTGTTAAAATTTATTCAAAAATTTAGAGTTTCTAGATTCAGTAAATGGGAATAACCCCAACTTAAAATTTTGTGGGTTAGAACCCTTCACCTTCAAAGTGACGATTTCTAATGCGCCATGCTGCTTCCTGTGAGGGGAGTAGTGCCTTGCCCGGTGCAGCGGTTGAGCAACGCCTCCTGTGCGGGGAGTGGTGCCTTGCCCGGTGCAGCGAGTGAGCCACGCCCCCTGTGTGGGGAGCAGTGCCTTGCCCGGTGTAGCGGTTGAGCAACGCCTCCTGTGCGGGGAGTGGTGCCTTGCCCGGTGCAGCGAGTGAGCCACGCCCCCCCTGTGTGGGGAGCAGTGCCTTGCCCGGTGTAGAGGTTGAGCAACGCCTCCTGTGCGGGGAGCGGAATCTTGCCCGGTGCAGCGAGTGAGCCACGCCCCCTGTTGCAGGTGCCGCTGGTGGTGCCGCGCAACGAGCCGCGTCGCATCGTGCTCTTCAACTCGCTGGCGCAGCAGCGGCAGGACGTGGTGAAGGTGCGCGTGGCCACGGCCAACGTGCGGGTGCTGGACTCGGACGGCAACGAGATCCCGTTCCAGATCAACCCCGTGTGGAACATGACGGGATCCTTCGGGGCCGCCAAGAGCACGGAGGCCGGCGACGGGCCCGAGCCCGACGACTCGGCCAAGAGCGGCAGCACGGCGGCCGGCGCGGGCGGCGGCGGCGGCGGAGGCGGCGCCGGCGGCATGCAGATGGCGCGCGACCTCTACGAGGTGATGTTCGTGGCGGACCTGCCGCCGCTGTCGCTGGTCACCTACGTGGTGGAGCGGGTGTCGGAACGCAACCTGGAGGCGCGCTCCGTGGTGTACTGCGCGTCGTGCGGCCGTAGCTCCAGCGACCCCAGCTACGTGTCGCCCTTCGAGATCAAGGGCATGCAGGCCGGAGACATCCAGCTGGAGAACCATCGCATGAAACTGTTGTTTGATGGGCGGTCCGGATTCCTGAAGGCTGTCACCAGAAAGGCCACTGGGCGTACTACACAGTGTGGCCTGCAGTTTGCTGCCTATCCCTCCGCGCAGTTTCATAGCGGGGCGTATCTCTTTATGCCCGATCCTAATTCGAGGGATCCGGAAAGGGAGATTCTGGCCGACGAGTCGTCTGGTCGACGTAGCTTGCAGATTGTCATCACGTCCGGCCCCATCGCGTCAGAGTTAACCGTTGTGTACAGCTCCATTCTGGCGCACTCCGTACGGATCTACCACGCTGCGGGGCCGCTGAGTGAAGGCATTTACATTGAGAACATCATCGACTTCGAGGCTCCGCCCAAGAATCGTGAGACGGAGCTGTTCATGCGTGTAGTGAGCGACATCAGCAACGGAGACCCACCGGAATTTTATTCCGACCTCAACGGATTCCAGATGCAACGCCGTGTTAAAGTAGAACGTATTGGTATCGAAGGCAATTATTTCCCGATCACCACCATGGCGTACATCCAAGATTCGACACGGCGTCTCAGCCTCCTGGTGAACCACGCCCAGGGCGCTGCCAGCTGGCAGCCCGGCTGGCTGGAGGTGATGTTGGACCGCCGCACACTCTACGATGATTCGCGAGGCATGGGGGAGGGCATCGTGGACAACAAACGCATGCTCACCAAGTTCTGGCTGCTGCTGGAAGAGATCACCGAAGGCGATCCCAAGGACAAGTACTCGCGCCCCAGCCTGTTCGCACACCACCTGTCCAACGGGCTACTGTACCCGGCCAACCTGTTCGTGGTGGAGGGCATCACGGACCCCGGGGGCAGCAGCGGGCAGGCGGCGGGGGCGGGGGCGGCGGCGACGGGCAGCGGGGGAGGCACGGGCGCGGCCAAGGGCTCGGAAGGGCGCGACCTGGACCTGCACAAGAAGGTGCAGCTGCTGACGCGTCCCTTCCCGTGCGACGTGCACTTGCTCAACCTGCGCACGCTGTCCGACTCCACGTACATGCAGTTCCCGTCGTGGTCGGCGCTGCTGGTGCTGCACCGGCAGGGCTTCGCGTGCGGCGCGGGCGCCGGGGTCGTCATCCCGCAGTGCTCCCTCAAGGGCGCGGCGCCTGGCGGCGGCGACGGGCCTTCGCTCGCCTTCCACCCAAGGACTATGTTCCGCGACGTGAAGCTGCACGCGCTCACCCACACCTCCCTGACGGGCCTGCACGCCAAGGCCAAGCTCAAGGCGCTCGACCAGCTGCAGCTGCGGCCCATGGAACTGGCCACCCTCAACGTCACGTTCGTGCTGTGATATCGAACCCGGGTCCTCGTCCGGGGGCGCCCCAGACTCCGTGCACCGCGTCCCCTCTCACGGACTGTGAACAATAAACTCCAAGTGCTTTGATAAACGAACTTCCAATGTTTGGGGAAACGGTGCGCCCGCAGTTCGCTGTTCAATGAACCACGTGATCTAAGCATAAACATTTATTTAATGTAAAGTCAATATTTTTTACAAATGAAAAATGAAAGAAACTTAGGGGAAGAGATTGTGAAATCTGAAATACTGTGGTGATATTTTCCAAAACATGACTAATGAGAATTTTTAGGGAAATAAATCTTTTCAGATTTAATGTTAATTTTTGTTCATGTGAGTGAGTGTGAATGTCCATATCAGACTATGATATCACATGCAGGGAGAGCGATATTGGTAGTTTGAAATACTGTAATTAAGGAAAATGTTATATAAAATAATAGGGTTGTAAATAATTATTAAGTTATGTACCTAAAGGGAAGGGAAATATATGACTTCTGATTAAGTTAAAATTTTCTTCATTTTGAAACATCATCTCATCTCTCCCAATCCTTATATAGTACTTATTCCTCTCTATCTTATAATAACTCTTCCATTTTGCTACAACCTTTGAAGTTCAATAGTACAGTAACAGTTACCTTAATGCAACACAATACACAGCATCAAATGCAGATTTAATCCTACTAAAATGTACTTGCATTTGTTAATGTTATAGACCTTCCTTCTGGTAATAATTATCATTACTTAGTTTATACCATTTGATGATTTACAGCACGTACACACGTGATCAATATCTCTTTCGATTCCTCTCAACAAAGCAAAACATATTTTTTATTATTTCAGTGCACCTGGGACCACATTGGTGAAACGCAGTGAATTACTAAACTATTTTTCGTATATCATTCATTTACGTGAATCGTTACTATTTGATTTTTCAGATTTACGGTAATTAAACTAAATGTTTTAATAAAGCAACAATTTCAACAAATATTTAATAGTTTTTATGTAATTTTCTAAAAAAGGGACGAGTCGGGCATATGAAATATTTAAAATTTATTTTTATTATGTAAAATACATAAAAAAATTAACGTAAAAATACCCGCCATAGGCGCCACGTTGAGTTAGTGAATTTCTTGATATTTCATTCAAATCATAAAGCCAACATATAATGAATTGAAGTTTGTAAATAACCCCCAGTTAGTTCAAGAAGTTAGATATGGTAAACATAATACTATACAATGAGACTAAGAAGCATACAAGGTAATGACAGACTGATCATAATTTGTGGTAACAGAACATATAGATTCAATTTTGTTTGGCAAGCACCCTCAAGAAGATCAATTACTTGTTTAAAATTTCAAGTAAGTTTCAGGTCAGACACACATGCAGTTGAGATGAAAATGTAATTATTTACTTTTTAGTACCCGTGTGGCCAAATGAGATTAGTCACATGTAGAGATGAGAAGAAACCGTGTTTTTTAGGAACCAACAGTTAAATTTAAAGGTACATTAATAATTAAATATTCATACATTAATATAGAAAAGATCTTCTATAAGTAAATGAGATAATAGAATTGAAGGGCTCAGTAGAACAATATTCTCACATTTTAAAGAAATTCAGTTATTAGCATTAAATAAAACTTCAAATATTATTATTTTAATGTAATATTACTTCAATCGAGTATGAACTTATATGCATCTGTACTCTTTAGAAGTGTACTGAGTTATATTATGAAATTTGTAGTAACCCCTTAATATTTCAGAACTAGATCAATGTGAGGTAGGCCCTTGTTCTACTGAGCTCTTCAGTTATTGATGAAGTCTCTTTTAGGGAAGGCAGAGCATAATGTCTGAATAGAAAAAGAGTATTTTTCAAATAATTGTAATGGTGGTGCCTGACGTCAATGGCTGAGCGAGTAAGGCGTGCGAGGCGACGGGTGAAGCGTACGAAGTGGGCGACACCAAGTAATCAACTACTAGGTAAAGTATCACATTTGTGAAATCTTAAAAGCCCCGGAATCATCAAGAATGAAATTAATATCCAGATGAGAGTACTTTCCTCCTTACGTTAGTGTAATATATTTTACGTTTAAATCAAACTATTGAACCGAGAATGATTCAACTACCTTTAGATAACAGTACTCTAGATCCAACACCAATGAAAAGTATTGAATAATTTTGTTTTATATATTTAGTAATCATGTCGTGGAGTTAATGTGGGAGATGGGAGAGAATCAAAAGCAGTACTCTGCCAGGGGTAAGTTATCACAAAGGCAGCTGCAGAGCCAATGTCTCGACAGCGAACAAAGAGCCCCGCGGGAACCTGGGCCTGGGTTGATTGTGCCCGTCGCCACCAGGGGCGCAGCGGACGCAGCGTTTAGGCCATAGATGACGCCAGTAGCGCTGGGGACATCCATGGCAGAGTCTCTAGATCCAGAGAGTAGCGCTACCTAAACGGCCACCGCCGATCCGCCAGGCAGCTTTCACGACTTAACGAGAAATGATAACACTCGGAGGCAGTGTGGAATATTTCGAGTAGTTTAGCATTGGCTTTTCGTAGATTAGTGATTCGCAACTCACAGTACCGCACAGTTCATTTGGACATAAAATGGCGGAATCGGCGGCGCAAAGGAATGCGCTACTCTCAATAATAGGGACTCTAGCCCAGGGCGGGGTGGCGCCCCTCTGCCCCTGCGTCACAGAGAAAGGGAAACGCGCCCTTCGCTTGAGGGACGCTGGATACTCACAGCCCAGTCCACACAGCAGTCAAACTAGGGTAGCAGATCTGGGAGGAGCGTGGCCCCCGGCTGGAGAACGTCTGGTGGAAGCTCCAGTTGTTCCGGCCAACGCTTCCAGCGGAGCCTCCGACCGAGCCCGGCAGGCTTTCGCCGCAAGGTAAGCGGGTGCCACGTGGAGCCAAGTCCCACAGCCCTAGAGTGGCCGCCCCGCGCCACACCCCGCCACACCCCGCCACACCCCGCCACACCCCGCCACACCCCGCCACACCCCGCCACACCATGCCATGCCGCGCCACACCACGCTAGGCCCCGCCACGCCGCGCCGTATATCTAACAGGCAAAACAAATACATAGTGGAATGAAGGATTGAAGGATGGTTGTAGGACATAATTATGGTTGCATTTGACACTTGTTACAGTTCAAACAAGTTATTATGGAACCACGTTCAAATGAAGCAGAAGTCAGCTTATTTTGAACAGCATTTTGTATGTGCAATTACTCATTGTTTCTCGTTTCATTGTGTTTTGATTTTGAGTTTAATTGTTTTGTGAATTTATTGATTGTAATATTTTCAAAATTAGTGAAGATGAGAGTAAAACTCCTGAGCTCAGGAAGCAACAGTTAATTAAAACAGAAACATTTTCAAAGCCATAGTAGCTCTATTCAATAAATATTTATTAGAATGAAAACCTGAAGTAGGGGTTCATACATTTCAAACCAGATTAGACAAATATCAATTACCATGGGAAGAGTTTGAAAATATTCAAGTAGAGATTTTAGAAGTAAAAAATATAGCTGTTGTTCAAAGAGAAATTCGCAGCCTTGGTGTGCCTTTTCTTAACAATTTAGATGATTGGTTGAAACAAATTCAAATGCAAGTACATGAAGTAATACAGATAAAGATAAAAGAAAATCCTCATTAATTGTTGAGAGGAAACATGAAAAATCTCTAGTTAAGTTACCCAAAATAGTTTAAATTCTCAGGTGAATTTTCCCAATGGGAGAATTTCAAAGCGGCATTTCAAACCGTGGTTATTAAAAACAATTCCGTAACAATGTAGAAAGACTGTATTTAAAGAGAATATTGGAGGGTAATGCTGCTCAACTTATAGTTGTTTTACCACTCATAGAAGAGAAGAAATAAAAGAGATCATCTTCGTCAACATAATATGTTGACGAAGATAAACTCTTTTATTTCTTCTCATAAGAACATCAACAATACCACATCAGAATTCCCACAATTCACTCATAGAAGAAAATTTTGACATAACTTGAGGTATGCTTAATACCAGATTTGAGAATAAAGCCCTGACTACAACTCAAATAGCAATTGATATTTATCACACAAATAAACTGAAACTTTCATCAACCTCCTCACTGAGGAAAGTTTTAGATACTTTTGAGGCTGATATTAATATGTTAAAAGAATTGGGGCATTCAATTGAGAAATTTTATATATTTACTGTGTACCTGCTCTCTTCAAAATTATATCCACAAGCAAGACCTGAATGGGAAAAGAAGAATACGTCTGATATATTACCCTCTTACAAGCAACTATGTAAATTCTTGGGTATTATTGTAATGTTTTGGACAAGATATGACAGAGTAATCAAACTTCTGCTGCCAAAATTATTAAAGCTAAAACAGAGTTATCAAAAGAAGTATCAAGGAAATGTTATAATTAGTAGTCCATTATGACAACCATTAAAAATTGTTCCTTGTGTGCTGAGCCTCATCAAGTATTTGTTGTATTGATATTAATTGCAATTGATATTACAAGTGCTATTTACTGTTCTGAAAATCTTGTTGGGACAACTACACCTCACTGTGCCCTACTATTTTATGATCATTTTCTCAGTTATTTTGTTGGTTTATTGACTGATAGGTGTTTCCTGGCGCGTCAACTGGTATGATCATTAATGCCGCAAGTGTAGTGCATGTCGTATTGAGGGAGGTGGTGTTCCGTAGAGCAGCCGGCCGCTACACTACTCCAGCGCAAACCTACACGTCGGGTGATTGATGGATGATTCCGGGCGCGTCAATTGATTGATTGATTTTTTCGTGTTTCCGGGCGCGTCAACTACTTCGGTCATTAGTCCCGTTAGTGTAGTGCATGTTTTCCCCCGGGAGATGGCGGTGATCTTCCCCCGCTGGATGGCGAGATCCGGCGCCGACCTACCGTCGGTTAGTGGGGTTTCCCCGTAACCTGGACTCTCCCACCAGCGGGGCACCTCCCCAGCCGGGACAAGCTCTAAGCTCCCGACCGGTCTCCCGAAATATTTGGTAGTGTAGTGCATGTTAGTGTAAGTGTGTGTGTGTGTGTAAGGGGAGAGGATAGGACAAGGAAAAGGAAGGACAGATCGCGCGCGGTCCGTGGCCCGTTTGGTAGGGTACTGCTCCGGCATTCGCCTGGGGTTGATCGGAGAAACCACGGAAAACTACCAATCAGAGCAACCAGCCGCTAGAATTCTCCTCCAGACAGCGACTGAATTCGACCTAGCTGAAAAGCTAGTGTCGAAAATCCTGTCGTCGTGGGGAGTGTAACCTAGGACCTCCCGGTTAGAGGCGCTGCAGTGTCATCAGTTGATGCACTGAGCTACCGCTACCGGTCCGGGCGCGTCAACTGCTACGGTAATTGGTCCAGTAAGCGTAGTGCATGTTTTATCATCGGGGCGGTATTATTCTTCCGCTGGATGGTGAGATCCGTTGCCGACCTGCACGGCGACTTGCGGGGAATTTCCCTTTCCAAGTATCTCCTCATCGGGGCACTGCTCCAGCCGGGAGAAGCTCTCAGCTCCCTTGTCTCGTGTCACGTGTGGTGGTGTAGTGTAGTGGATGTGAGTGTAAGTGTGTATAAGTAAGGGGTGATGATAAAACAAAGAAGATGATGATTGGAGAGGAAGAGATAGGACAAGAAATATCTCGCGCGGTTCGTGATCCGTTTGTTAGGGTACTGTTCCGGCATTCGCGTAGTGTTGATCGGAGTAACCACGGGAAACTACCGATCAGAGCAGCCGGCCGCTAGAATTCTCCTTCAGATGCGGATGAATTCAACTGCTATCTATCTAGAGTAGAAAAACCGCATCTGTAGGGACTCGGAAACTAGGACCTGCCTGTCGGAGTCCCCGCAGAGACAGTGGCAACCCGGTCAATTTACGTTGGGAAAAGGAAATAGTTGTGGGTCATTAATTCTAATGCAATATTTTTAGAAACGCATTGACTGTGCGAAGAGTAATTTTCCTTCTCATGGAGTAATCATATCATTATATTTTCTTTCATCCTTATATTTTGTATCGCACGAAGTCAAGAATCTATATAATGCTGAGAGATGCAAAAAATATGACAATTTTGCCAATCAGGAAAACATTTAAACTTCACATGGTACACTTCTCTCAAACAGAATCAACCATATAACCGGCTTTTCTTTTTTTGTTACAGAGTTCAATCATTTTACTTGGTCGCCTTTCTGAATTCAAAAATAATCAACCTGTTTGCTCTTTTTTGTTCCCTCTCTCTCTCTCTCTCCCCTCCCACTCCCTTCCTCTATCTTCCTCTCTTTCCCTCTTTCATTCAAAACTTCAGATACAGTAAACATAGGAGTACTTTCAGGGGCAGGGGGCCCGTAGCTCCTGAAAATGTTGAGAGGTCCTGCAGCCCCTCCACATGAAACATTTATTTCGTAAATATATTCAATCTCTAATTTTCCGCTTTTTCAAAATGACAATTTGTAGAATCGTATTTCATTTGTAAAACATACTTTCCAAGACATTTGGCAACCCTGCCCTCCCCAATCCAATTTTTTTTTGCCTGTCCACACGTATGTATGTACAAACCGTGCAAAAATACATGGGGACCTATCTGTCCGTCTTGATGCTGAAAGCATTTCGCTCCACCCAACACGAGGCGACAGGGACGGTGGGGGACCCCGTGGCGGTAATTGGATTTGCCGGTAAGGTAGCGGGCAATTCGATTAAGCACCAGCAGACGGAGCGCGGCGAGGGTCGGACCGGGTGCGACCGCCCCCGCTGCCAAAACACTTCACATGTCACTTAGGGGTTATTCCGCCTCATTTAAGGTGACGATATCGGTCTTTAACGTCTCCTAACGTATTGCCTCGCCGCGTTGACCCGCGCTGATTGGAGTGAGAGGATAATGGCGTCGCGGCGGCGCCGACAGACCCCTGGGAGCGCGGGGGGGGGGAGGGGTCGAGGCGTCACCCGCAGGTCCAGGCCGGCCAACTCACCAGCCCTGCGTCACCCGAACGGCAACAAAGTGAGCAGGGGAGGGCTAATGGCGGGCTGTCGCTCTAAGGGAATTATTATGAAATGGGTTCGCCGCTTAGATCCCTTGCTACCGGCAAGGGGCGTTGAAAGCATCGCTTTCCGCTGGATTACAGAAGTTAAACGACGTGGGTCCAAGCTGTTTCACCCGCGTGTAACTTCCGAAATTCCCAACGACTTTGCAGATATCGGATTGGAAAAAACTTCTCTAAAAAGTTTATTACTAGCTATTTTTGGCTCCATTTATCCTCCTAATACATTATAAGCAATAATTATTTATGGGGTTACAACGGAAGTAGACAATTGCGACAGTGGCCAGTTGGAGAAATGCAAAGAATTATTATTTTGCAATGCCATCAGTTGTTGATAGCGAATACGTATGGGAATCATTTCCCCGGTACTAAATTGTGCAGTTCTGATAAAATTACCATCATTAAGTTCATTTGCTTCATTACTTACATAATTAGAGACATCACACAACGTATAATAACGATGACACCCATCTTTTCCAACGATTCTTAACGCTGGTCTTTGGGAAGTATTGACCCCTTAATCTCGTAATGCCCTTGGATCTAAAGACTAAATTGGATTTAAAGACAAAATTTTATAATAATGGAGAATGAAAAATAACAGAAAAATATGTTCTCAAAACACAAGGCTTCAAACATTTCTAATTTACTGTTTTTGAATTGAATATTCCATATAGAAAGACTAATGTGTCCAAATTTACTGGACATAACATTAATGCAGAACAGCGGTAAAGTTATTTCCAACTGGTGTACTAAGGGCGTGTCCACGGGTCAAACTCTGAAGTTTATATCGAATCACCCTCTTAGATGGAAGGTAATATGCATGAATTCGTACATTGCCAAGGTCATGAGACTGATAAACATTTCCAAGAGGAAAATATTGTAAAAGTTATAAAATTACTTAAGATAAATGGCTATCAATAGGCATTTATTAATGAATGTATTCAATGGAAGATTCAGAAGTTACATGGAACACCAAATGTCAACAGTGATAACCTAAGCAAATGTAAAGGATAATACAATTCCGTATGTTACAAAAATTGCCAACATTTGTTTTTTAAAAAAACCTTGCCATGAGAAGGTGTTACAAGCATTGTGGTTCCTGATTAATACGGAAAGTATAGTAAAGAATATGAAAGAAAAACTATTGACCAAATATCCTAAGAATGTCGTGTATAAAATTACACGCTGTGCGATAGTTGTTGTATTGTGCGGACAAAGGGTTGACTCAGTCAGGGAACACGAGAGAAATACAGCGTGCCAGGAAAGTCTCTCCGTAGTGGCACCTTACTGGTGAGAGTGCTAACAACAGAAATTATGTTGGTAGCACGAGCTGCAGCTTGTAGAAAGAAAATTGGGTACTCACCACAATCATTATAGATGCTGAAAGTGTTGTCCCCTTCACTTGTTTCCCAGTGTTCTATTTGCTACCAAAATAAATGCAATTTTGAATACGAGACTCTGACTCAGCTCAGTGCGTAGAGACCTTCCTGTCGCATTGTATTAGTGGCAACTCTCAAAGATTACCTTCCACCTCCTGTCCTAAAATTGATTTTAACTTTCAATGATTTTTTCCGAGAATTAGTATTAAAATATCCACTCTGGTGTATTACAAAACTATTTGCAAAGGTAAATCAGCTACACATTTTAGTTATCCCTAGTGTTTATTATGGGAAGAGTCGACTTACAGCAGAAAGAAAATTGAGAACAATTATTTGAATAACTACATTCCCTATAGAACGTGTACAAATAGTGAAGCTACTTTTATGTCCAGAAGCAAAACAAGGGGTCATCTCAACATTGGCTCAAAGGAACTGGGAAATTTGACGAAAAACCTATGAATATGGGGTCATTGGCACAGAAACTGAGATACAGTACTTGTTAAAGACATCTTTGGTCTTTTAGAAGTGTGTTTTTACCAATTTTCCAAATGGTAACTAAAACCAATATCATTGTTTAAACCAATATAATTTTTATGCTCAGTATATTATCCAATTGTATAGAAATAGTTATGCAGCAGAAAATATTTTACCTAGCACATAAACTTATGTATCAATTTTAATCGTTTAATGCCATCTGGCAAAATGTTGCAAAATAATGTAGGTACATCTATCTGAATTTTTTGAAGGGAGTTGTTGATACAGACACCCGATGAACATGTTGCTACGCCTAGTGTTATAGATGTAACTGTATTATTTGAAAATATGTTCCCACTCTGAATGAAGGTTTTTTTTTAATTTTATTACAAAAAACACTTATTCTTAAGGCAGCTCCACACATTCGTTATTTGGCGAGCTACCTCTTCCCGAATGTAATGTGGATGAGTTGCTTGTTATTTGCCCAGTGACGAACATTTGGTGCTCGACCTAGCATCCGCGTGTCAGTCTTTTGGACACAACCAAAAAAAGTAAATATTCGCCAAATACGTCAGCTGTTCCGATGGGCAAGCAGTAGCTCACTGAATTCTTGGCTGTTTGGGAAGCCTACGATAAATCAAGAAGCAGAGCAATGGTATATTTCTTAGCTTAATAAAAGTATGCTTACAAAAATCACATGGGTAGGATTTGCGTATTACTCGTACTATTATTTCTTTTAATCTAACAGTCTGGGAGGTATGGTATATGTTTCCCCATAATATCATGCCGTATTTCAGGCACGAATGAACATTCGCGAAATATACACAATGATAGATGAAGGCCGCCTGAATTTGAACGAATTCTGAAAGCAATGAACTTAAGCGCTTTATTGTATTTATTAGTCGTCGTTTTTCAAAAGCAGCATCATGAACGACCTTTTCCGTAGCAAGAAATCGTTCGTAAAATAGCATTTCTTTATTTCATTTATTTTTTATTTATTTTTATTTGTTTAGTCAAAAACAGTTAATAACTATGTGACGTATGGGGGAGAAAATCATCTGCGCACGCTTTCTTGAGTTTCAGAATCCCTTCCCAACAATTCAACTATTAATAGTAGAAAAATGAAAAAAATAAAAAATGAATAATGATAATAATAGCAATAATGATAATAGTAATAAAAATAGTAATATCAATAATAATAACAATTATTATAAAATTGAAAAATTGACGAGATTAACATTTCAAAAAACTAGACATTTTCGTTTCCAAGTTATAGAAAACTTATTTTTAACGGTAAACAAACTGCACATTTGATTTTTCAGCATTGCTAAAAAAAATAGTAACTCACCTTAAGCTCTACAACCACTACAAGCAAAATGAGAGTTCAACAAAACGTGCCCATAGTGAAGCTACATTTACGTTCAGAAGGAAATCAAGGGGCCATCTCAGCATTTGCTCAATGGATCAGGGAAACTAGACAAAAACCCGAGCGAGATGGGGGTCACTGACCCGGAAGCTGAAGTACATTACTTGTTACAGGCATTTTAAGTTGTTATTTTTTTAAATTATATAATGCAAATGTAAACTAATTCATTATACTATACCATTGTTTCGTTAAAATAAACATTATTATTCTTTTTGATGATCAGTATAGACCCTAATTGTATAGAAACAGTTTTGCAGCAGAAAAGATTTTACTTTTAACTTGAATTTGTGTACCGATTTTAAATCTTTAATGTCATCTGGTAATGCGTTGTAAAGTAACGTACATGTATTGTATGTGGATTTCTTGTAGTGAACTGTTGTTACTGACCCATGATGAACATGATTGCTACAATGTGTGTTGTAATTACAAATATCAGTATTGCATTCCCACCGTTAAGTAAATCAGTTTTGACAAATACTACAGATTCGTAAATAAATAGGCAAGGCAATGGTAAGATTCCAAGCTCAATGAATTTTCATAGCACACATAGCCAGTTAAGGCAGCAAATTCCCTTCAGATGCTTCGTTTGCCAGCCTAATCCCAAATCCATTGGTACAAAGCACATTTCCTTCAGATGTCATTCGCGAATTACTTCGCCAGCCATTCGCGAATTTACTTACATGAAAAATGTCATTTTGCATAGTGGGGCGTTACCACGTTTCACCAGTTCATGATGAGGATTTAAAATTCTGTCTAAACTAAAAGATTAAGAGTAAGAGATGTACTGATAGGCACCACAGCAAATCTCAGTGCTGTATATCAAGAAGTATAGGAGGTAGAGCGTGTCAAATTGACCATTAATAGACCATAGAGCTCTTTGAAAAAACATGCGAAAGTGCCATGCGAATTGAAATATCTTCCGTAGTTTCGTAAATATGGTGTTTTTGCCATTTCTTTTATGTAATGACATGTATCAAAATTCAACGACCCCTCACCTGCTGATTTTCGCGATTTTCGACGTATGCCAGTTTCTTCTCAAATCCAGTGTCTCAGTAGAAAATTTATTGCCAAATACACTGGTGCAAAGTACACTTAAGATGCTTCGTTTGCCAGACATTCGCGAATAACTTATGTTAAAAACGTCATTTCTACCTAAAAATGCATTCTAGGAAGTCATGTTTCGCCAGATGATATGAATTTAAAACTGTCTAACCTAAAGGATAAAGAGTGATGTTACTGGTAATCACCTGTGTATATCTCGAAGCTGTAGATCAAATACTACTTTAGGAGCTACAGTATGTCAAAATTAGCCTTTATTTTTGAACTCTTTGAAAAATTCGACTTTTGAAAAACTCCTCTAGAGGACAGAGTTATCTCCCAAATGTGGCAAATGTTGGCACTTTTTGAATAATCAAATATTGAAACTAATTTGTGCCACGAGAATTGAAATATTTTCCATCGTTTTGGCGATATAGGGATTTTCTGTCATTTCTTTTATGCCATTTCATGTATCAATATTCAACGACACCCCCCCTTGTTGATTTTTGCGATATTTGACATATGCCAGATTCTTTTAAGAATATAATTTTATCAATGTCATCAGACCTAAGGCCTTAGCTCAAATATTCGTTCCTCTCTGCCGGTCCAAGCGCGGTCCCTTTGCCTCGTCCTCCCTCTCTTCGCCGATTTCTAGATTCCATTTCCATTTAATAGACCTAAGGCTTCTCGTTCGCAAGAACTGCAGCTCCGAAGTCTGTGGAGCAAATGGCGCAGCTAGTTACAATGGACTGTGCGGCAATTTAGTTAACGCATGCTTCTGTATTCTTCCCACTTTTGAATTCCTCTTTTCTTTCTCTTTTATGTGAACACCGAAGAAATATTTGGGCATGAGGTCTGTACAGGACAAACGAGTTTTCTCGCAGTAACATTTTGCTATTATCAATACTAATAGTGCACAGATAATTATTTGTTCAGAATGGAAGTTCGGTGCGGGAACTATTGAAACTATTATTTACTGAAAAATCATAGTTTTACATCGTTTACTGTGACTTATCGAAACTTTTATATTAGAAATTCTTTCAATAGCGGCATAACTGTGTTGACTTCCTAACGCGTCATTCCTCCCTAATTACTAAGTTCCTTCTCTTTTTTGGTCAGAGAAATATGAAAAAATGAAACTCTTTAGTTTCGCTATTCAGTATTATTTTAAAGCATTTATTGTTTGAAACTGTTTGAATTTCTCTGCTTTATCGCACTCGCGTATACCTAATATATTTATTATCGTTTTATTATTTTCACTTTGTTTCTCCGTAAGTTTCACTTAAAAACACTTTTTTCACCAAGCCTATCTAGTCTTTTTTGATAAAATGTCATAGAATCCATTCATGCAACGAATTCTTCTACTTCCTAGAATTCATCTTTATGATTAAAAACAAACTTTGCAGTTTGTATACTCCTTTCGATACGTCTTTTAGCAAACAGTTATATTGACGGTTCAGATTGTGTCATGGATCTTTATAATTGATTCTAGATTTAAAGAGATATTACATTATAATATATTTAAACATTTAATATACTATTTAATATATAAATTATATATAATACAGCATGTTATATTATCAGTGTACACAAAATTATCGCAACCCAAAACCTTGAGAATTAAAATTATAATAATGGATAGGTTAATAGAATACTTTTAATTCGCATTCTTCCTCGCAATTGCAATAAAAACCATGTGCCCAGAATGCTCCCAGAGTTGACGCAAACAAGGAATCCAACATATTCTCCACCTGCTTGAACATCCGCCATTAAAGGTGAACCCTTTTCTTTCTTCGCCCTAAGTAAAACATTTCCTCCTCTGCATAAGAAGCTAACGGCCCTAACCACTTTGCAGGGCTCTGCGCGCGGAGTCCCCCGAACGTGCAGTCGGAACTGCCGAGCAGTTCCATCGGGCCGCGTAGCAATTTCGTAATTACATGGTTTCGTACTCCGCGCAAATTGTAATATTCGGACTCCACTCCCGCCCGCGCCTCCTTTTGTAAGGCGATGCGACGCGACGGTCGAAATTTCCCGCCCCTTTTTTCATTAAAACGTTAACTCGGGCTGAAGGATGGAAATGGCACCCGTTTTTATTTCGAGAGTAAATGGATTCCGTTAGGCCGTTTGTGCCGAACGGTTGTGTTGGAAGTTCATTTTCGCCTCGTTGCTGACGGGGAATTTCGTTATAGGTCTCTACTCGAGAAAAGCTGGTAATTGGCTCCGATTTTAAGCTCTTTGGCTGCGAAAGAATGCCGAAATTACGTCATCATGTCTGTTGTTAGATTTTATTGGTATTGCTTCCATAATCTGTTTATATTTGATGAGATATATTGATTTGAAGATTCTGAAATGTCATATGATCGTGCCTTGATTTATCTGGGAGTAAACGCCATGACAGTGCTAGGTTTATACCCACCATATGGTTGCCCCATGACAGCTCAGCCTCCGTTTTCTTTCGTAGAGCTGTATAGTTTCTTAAGAACTAACATAAATTGGCAGGCAGGTTCAAATGTCATAAGTATAAATAGTAAATTGAAAAAAACCTTATAAGTAGAGATGTGATTTATATGCATTTGCATATTTTTCCTGTTTACTAAAACATCCCGTTTCAACAAATTGTATATGTTTTGAGGCATTCAGAGTCAATTTAAGCTATTTTTATTTCCCATATATCACCATAGGGGCATATTTTTGCATATTTGGGTCATGTTTGCTTATTTTTGTTGCATATTCACCCCTCATCCGTGAAAAGAGCATATTCACTCCTGATTGTGAGACATTTCAATGAATCGAAGAGTGGTCTTTGGCCGAGTGGAGTTCAACATGAAAAGGTTCCACTATTTCTGTCGGATGGTGCTCCTTATACGTGAAAAGAAGGGGATGCGATAAAAGTTTTTTATCCTAAATTTCTTCGTCTAACTTGCCTTGTTCACGCTTTTCATCGTGTTGCAGAAACTGAGATTTCAATTCCCAAATATTGATGAAGTCTCCAAGTCATGTGGATATTTTTAAGACAAATTACCCTGACCTACCTCTACCTCCCCAACCAGTCATCACAAGGTGGGGTACTTGGCTGGAGGCAGCTCAGTATTATTCCAACTACTTTGATCAAATAAAAGATGTTCTAAGTTACCTGTTGATTGTTGATGAGGAGCAGGCATTCAACCGGTTTAAAGCTATTTTGAGACCAAAAAGACGTTCGTTTGAGAACTTGAAAAAGATGGTTGTTTGCAATTGCAACAATTTTGCAACTGATCAATAGACTTTGTTCAAGGTATGACCCATTTTTTTCAATTCACTAACGTTTTTCTTTTAACCAAATATTGTTGGCAAACAAGGATAACGCATTAAGTCAAGATTTTCAAGTTTTAAGTTATTTGATTATTGAATTCTAGATTTTATTACAATTGAGGCATATTTTTGTTGCAATACCTTTTTTTGTTTTTATTTTGTGTAATGTAGTACATTAACTGCATTTCCCATTATCATCCTAAGAAATGAGTGTTCTTAAAAATTAAGCTCTAAATGTTAATGTTCGTCGCTTGTAACAATATATATGATTTCTGTATCTTTTTCTCGGTAAACATATTTTTAAAATTACACTTTTTATTTATTTTTACACTTACCAATACATTACACTATTTAGCATATTTTCCTTTTTTAACTGTATATATTACCATATATATATATATATATATATATATATATATATATATATATATATATATATATATATATATATATATATATATATATATATTACCATATATATATATATATGATGTGTGTGGTGTGTGCGTGCGTGCGTGCGTGCGTGTGTGCGTGCATATTTCGCTGCTCTTATTGCATATACATCACAGCTCAACTTATAAGATACGCTTTTGGAATGTTACGATACTTTATTTATAGTGAAAACTGATTATTCGATCATTCGTATTTTAGTTCAATTTGAAGGGAACATATTTTTTCTGTTGAATATGAAACAAACATTATTTGATACTGACGTATAGCAGTCAACTCAAGTCAAAGGCTGCATTCACTTGGCTGAATTCCTGAGGTTGAGTCATAAATGTTCCGTGTGGAGTGTTCTGACGGGAGGAATGCGCATCGCTGGTTGAATCGTCAGATATTCATGAGTAAATCTTTTAATTTCCACTGCGCATTTTTGTGCAATTGATTGCAAAACTTGTCATAGTACATCATACACAGTTGATAAATGACTCGAATACTAAGAAACTAATTAAATTACCGCCTCAAACGAAGCACAGGAAAGAACTTTAAGGTACGGTAGTATGTTCGTTAGATCGACCACGGTGAAGTACCCCTAAAAATATTTTAAATAAAAGCAAAATCTTTTCTTCACGACAGTAAGAAAAAAATTTGGCCCTATAGAACATTACTTTAAATAAAATAAGTTTAAATTAGTACAGGCTGTTATGGAAAAACTTTCGCGGGAATAGTTTTCTTTAAGTTATTGAACAAGTTATACGGTTAATGTACTTTTTTTCTTTTATTCAATACACATTAAATGTTTTTAGGGATCAGATGACATTAAATGGTATATAACATACCTCTCCGGGGATTATGAGGAGTAATTTATAAAAAAACTGCTGAGAAATTCATCGCAAACGGAAGTACTGGCTCTCAGCCTAGGAGATCCACTAAACAAATCACTATCAGTTCCACTAAACAAAACAGCTGAATCTTATCACCGCCACCATGTCGACGTTCAACGACAATCAGTTTCTCAAATATCGATGCGGCATTGTTGCGAAAAATTCAATTAAAGTTTGCGGATTCTTTAAAAAGAAATACATCAACACAACAAGAATAGAAATTGAGTAAAAAGTGCGAAAAAATTGAATGAATATTGGCATTTTCAATTGTCAATTATGATTAAAATTAAATTTTTTTTTCATATCATTTGTTCAATTTTTCTCGTGACCCAACGTTGGTGTAAAACCTGTATATATTTCTATAATTTCAAGGAGAAATTACGCAAATACTACTGTTTTTTCAAAAAAATTGTGACCTTTTTTAAAGAGCTAATTTTGTACAACAGACTTTGAGGTAAAATTTCTATCGTCAATTTTGTAGTTTTGAATTTTTTTATTGCTATTTTCGAAAAAAATAGCAATATCCAAAAATGGGACAAGCACCATATTTTTACCATCACTTATTACATATGTAGAGAAAACTTTTGGAGCGGTTTTGAGAAGTTTTTTCGCCAATTGCAAGCCCAAATTACGCAAAAATTACTCTTTTTAAAAAAAATGTACATGACCTTTCTGAAATAGCTTATTTCGTACAACAGCCGTTGTGCGTGTCAAAAATCTCAATCTTGAATTTTGTAGTTTTAATTTATTTATTTATTTATTATTTATTTTTTGTAAATTTTAAAGAATCAAGGATGTAAACGAAACTGAAACCTGCACCATTCAGTTAAAAGTCCTTTGCAAACAAAATTTAATCAAAAAATTTGGAGCCTTTTTTTTATTTTCAAAATGTCCGAGAAGCTTCACATAAAGAACCCCCAAAATTAAAATAACGGTTTCAAATTCCAGGGACCGTGCCATGAGTCAGAACGATTGGGGGATATCAATTTTGAAGAAAATCGGCTGAACCGTGTACGCTCTAGCGTTCTGCAGACGGACAGACAGACGCGATGCTGTCAATCGATTTTTTCGGTATGAAGGACGCACAAAACATGGATTCTGGCGACCTTACGTTTTTAACGGATTTTTTTATCTACATTTAGCAATTGGATATAACCACTTCTTCGTTACCAGGGCCTAGCAATAAGAGTTTTTGTATCGAAAATTGGCCGTTTTCCGGCACACGATTCCATACTTTCTCTTCTTACGTTAGTAAGTGCGAGAAAGTAAAAATTGAACAATGCCGAGATGCATGGCCGCGCGCCACAGAGCGTCTACACGCAGAACGAGTTAGTTAGTTAGTTAGTTAGTTAATGCCTTATTTTACGTGGCGAGACTCGGGCCATCAGGCCCGCTCTTCCGTCTAACCACGAGTCACAGAAACTAGTTCTTCAACTCGCCAAGAGATGGGGTATCGCGCTTTTTCTGGCGACTAAGGGCCGTATTTATAAACCTCTGTCAGGGGCTTGCCAGACCTAGTAGGCTGCCAGTGTTCAATTTTGCGATTTATGAACGGCCCCCAGCCAATTCCAGTCGCCTCTTGAGCTCCTAGCAAGCCCCTGGCAGATGGCAGGCCCCTATGAGCGATGCTGGCAGAGCTCCATAAATACGACCCTAACTTATCTCTTTCCGCGCCTTGCCTCACTTGGCGGGCCCCAACATAATTTGCAGGTCCATGGCCCACCCAGTTACTCGCACTCTTCTCAGTATCAATCCTTTATCCTTCGGTATGGACCAGTACGTTATGGTTGTGACATCCCATTCACATCCAAAAGATTTAATGGTTTACTTTTCTTCGCTGGTTTGCTTAATGTCACTTGAAATATACTTTATTTTCTTAGCTTCTGCGCAGATGTCACTAGAAGAATATGGCAATGGCGTCGACCTTAAAGCGTATACGTCTAACAGAGAGCGAAATTAATGAATTAGATTTATTACTGCTAGTAGTGACCAATCTAAATTAGATTATGAAGGTAATATTTTGTGTTTTAACTTATTGTTCCGTGCATGCATAGTCATTGTCGCAGTTTTCTCGTAACATGTTTTTGAAATTATTAGCGCTAATCCATTATTGAGTTGCTATTACTTATTGCTTATACTATACTGTACATGACTATACTATTACGTGACTATACTGTAATCCATTGTTATTTGGTGTATATGATCATTGGTCTTATTATGGGAAACTGAATAGATAGGGTAGTAATAAACTTGCGAATATTAGTGGATAATAATTTTAGAACAGAATTTTCCAGCTTGTTAGTATTCATCATCGTGCATTCTTCTCCATAACAGGACGCCTGAATTCAGGCGTAATTCTCCATAACAGGGAGTGCTTGAATTCTTCCATTAGTCGCAGAAGGGAGGCTGATAAATCCAACATTTCTGTTACGAATTAACCCGGCAATATTTTGTGAACCTCTTTCTGATGTCATTAACGTTCATTGGTTTCAGTATCTTATTGTAACATCCTTACGTTGAACAATAAAACTGTGGAGGAAAGGAATAATGTACAGTACTAACATTTACAGGGTTGATTGACTGATTTTTTCGTGTTTCCGGGCGCGTCAACTGCTTTGGTCATTAGTCCCGTTAGTGTAGTGCATGTTTTTTTCTCGGGAGATGGCGGTGATCTTCCCCCCTCTGGATGGTGAGATCCGGCGCCGACCTACCGTCCGCTAGTGGGGTATCCCTCTAACCAGGACTCTCCCACCAGCGGGACACCGCCCCAGCCGGAACAAGCTGTAAGCTCCTGACCGGTCTCCCCGAGTATGTGGTAGTGCAGTGCATGTTAGTGTAAGTGTGTGTAAGGGGAGAGGATAGGACAAGGAAGATGAAGGAAAGATCGCGCGCGGTCCGTTTGTTAGGATACTGCTCCGGCATTCGCCTGGTGTTGATCGGCGAAACCACGGAAAACTACCAATCAGAGCAGCCGGCCTCTAGAATTCTCCTCCAGACACCGCCTGAATTCAGCCTAGCTGAAAAGCTAGTGTGGAAAATCTTGCCGCCGTCAGGACTCGAACCTAGGACCTCCCGGTCAGAGGCGCTCCCCGGATGGCATCAGTTGATGCACTGAGCTACCGCTCCCAGCCATTTACAGGGATACCTATGTAACTGTACGTACTAAATTTACTAGGACACATATGCAACCCTTGTGTACCCGTAACCCAGTAACGCAAGCACGTGTAACGCATTAGGGTACTAAAAATAAACACAACAATATAAACATATCAATAAGTGTAAATGAAATCATTTCTTCAAGAAATATGAAATTTCGATATCACTCCCCCCCCCCCCCTTCGTGAATTATTCACAACGAACACATTTGGCAGCATCATCTTCACAAGCTGCTAAGGATCTCTTCTCTGGTACAAGATATAAGCAAATACAAGCCCAAAAGCACTACTTGTCACTCCACCCCCACTCGTGTGCTGCGCAGCTGGACTCGTATATCAGCCATCCCCACCCAACCGCCAGCGTAGCATACGTACCACGACGGTTAGCCTGGGGTTTGCCACTTGTCGGCTTCAGGGGATTCAATTATTCAGCTGCAAGCGCCCGCGTGAAAAGCTAGCCAGCTGCACGGGTGGAGAAGGGACCGATGGACGTCCAGCAGCATGACAAATCTTCATTCCTTCTTTCCATAGATGCTTCGTTATTACAATTCAAACATATAGTATATCACGGTCGCCGGCTGAATTATCAGCAACAAAATTAACAGTGACCACACAAGGGCCTAATGAAGTTTAAGCGGAATTAACACAAAAATTCCTAGGAAAAGGACTTCGTATAGAGTGCTATTTTCAGAGGGAAAACGCACAAGGTTCAAAAATTCCCAGGTGAGTTTCAACAGAGGGGTCTACAATTGGAGACACAATCCAAATTCAACTTCAACAATTTATTACAATTATAATATTACAAATATTCCTCTTTGGTGCTCAGTAAGGCTGTAAGATGAATTAAACAGAATTACGAGAATTAACAATAATTGCAAGAGTTAACAATCAAACACGTGAATTTACAACCATTTAAAAGGCCATTTCGCCTTTATACACATGAATTTATACAGAATAATACACGTCAAAAGCCAAAAATACATAAGAGCCCACTTTAGGGCGTAAGAAATGGCTGACGTACGATTACAACTTGACAAAGACCTCAATGAGAAGTATTTCAATACAAAAATATAAACAAATTGAGTGAAATGCTGTAAGAAATGTGGAAAAACACTTTAAAATGACATAATTAACAGCGCAAAAACATTCAGGGTCAAAGTTACATTACAACTTTATGTAATTGATGGAATTGCATTGATCATAGTGAAAAAATCGCCTTGTCATAAACCATAAATACAGTGCCACCTTTTCCTGTAAGCCGTTTGTGCACCTTCGTGCCAACTGCGGCTTGATACCCGAGCGACCTTGTTCAGCCGCTCACGGGGCCAAAAAACAGAGGGACGCAATGGACCACGGCCACTGCCGTACGGGTCCGTCCTCCGTCACGTAATTGCTCCAGAGGTCCAACGCGAAGATTCGTCTTACTAAAGACGTGGAGCTGCTCCTGCTACAATCAACAAAACAATTAATAATTGTGCAGACTACATATCGAATGAGACTGCGCCGCCATTACGCCCTACGCAGCTCTTTGCAAGGAAGGCGCCGCTGTTCAGGCTCGACACGAGTTCCTATATAACACACAATTTGTGCACTCGCACCAAAAAACAATTTGTGCTTTCGCACCGTAACCATACATAAGAAAAAATATGACACTATACAAAGGCGATATTAAATTACAACATACACATACAAATTAACGTAGCATAGTTAATCAATCCAATTCCATCAATGTGTGGCAATAAGCCACTCCAAAAATTAATATTTCAACGAGGACACCTGAAATAAAAACAAAAAACCATGTCGGCAAAGGCCGAGACACACCCGTCTCAGGCAAGAAGCTGTAGCTAATTACGTTCCCGAGGCAAGTGGCTTATGAAGCCATTAAACATACAAAGAAAAAACAAAGTAACATATAAACAAACATATCGGCAAAAATTCCGAGGCACACCCGCCTCAGGCAAGAAGCTGTAGCTAATTACTTTCCCGAGGCAAGTGGCTTATCAAGCCATTTAACATACAAAGAAAAAACAAAGTAACATATAAACAAACATATCGGCAAAAATTCCGAGGCACACCCGCCTCAGGCAAGAAGCTGTAGCTAATTACTTTCCCGAGGCAAGTGGCTTATCAAGCCATTTAACATACAAAGAAAAAACAAAGTAACATATAAACAAACATATCGGCAAAAATTCCGAGGCACACCCGCCTCAGGCAAGAAGCTGTAGCTAATTACTTTCCCGAGGCAAGTGGCTTATCAAGCCATTTAACATACAAAGAGAAAACAAAGTAACATGTAAACAAACATATCGGCAAAAATTCCGAGGCACACCCGCCTCAGGCAAGAAGTCGTAGCTAATTACATTCCCGTGGCATATGGCAAAGATGCCGGGCGAAGTTCCCCTTATATAGCCTCTGTAAAGTGGTGGGGGTTGCCACCAGACGTCACTGGAGCGTGACGCAGTACCAATCGATATCAAAGCAGCTATATGCTCATTGCCTTTACAAAGAATACCTATGGCGCCTTGTAGTTAGGCAAAAAACAAAACATATACATTAAGCAGGTTGCCTATACAGAGGCGTTAGCAGTTACTGCACCTACTGAGCAGTGCACTCTAGCGGTCGCCAGTGGAAACTTATGCTGTACGCATAGAAATTTTTGTTTTGCCTAAAAAATGGCATTTTCTACCTTTTCAAAAGCAGTCAGAGGTATCATTCAATCCCAAAAATGTTGTAAATTTGGGATTTTGTTAGTAGGTGCCATTTCTGTGGCTGGTTTCCTTATAATGAGCATAAACCTGTTTTTAAAAGCTGATAATTTGTGACATTAATTATTAATTTTGACTATTTACCAAATAATTGAATCTAACGACTGATTGTACCATCCAATAACACTTTTTACATTGTTCTATGGCCATAGAATCACATATTGGGGCTTTTAGCCACCAGATCTTATTTTCTAAGTACTTAAAAAGATAAATTACATAGAGTACTTATAAATTAAATTTAAAAACTAAGCCCTAGACACAAATTTTTTCAATGTTGAGGTCTTCAAATGATGAACGGGCTGGCTTCTCGGCTGAATTTTGAAAATGCAGTTTTTAAATTTAACATTTCGTTGCCCATTTTTCGGTCGCTGATACACTTGATATTACTATCATTTCATTACACATTCCCTTTTCCAAAAATTAAAACTAGTGCTGCTATAACAGCACATATTTTATACATCACGCAACACTTACATAATTTATACTTCACGCAAAGAAGAGCACGAGTTCTGCAAAATATTTCGCTTCCTTACCAGTACTTCAGAGACGCGGGCCCGTTTAAAAAGCACATAAAGTATTCTTCTGATAATCTATATTACTAATTTCTAATGTGCGTAGAAATTGAATGAAGACTATGTAGCCTCCGGCCTTGTGAGAGGAGTCTATGGTTTTGAAAGATACCCAGGAGCTGGGGAAAAATACAAGAACGATGAAACAGTTTTGATTTTTACTTCTTAAAATTCAAATATTTTATTGTTATTCCGCCCATTCTCGCGCTGCGCAGACGATTGAAAATGTATGACACATTATATTTCATGTAATATGTAATGTATCAATAATATATTATATAATTGTATATGATGTATTATATATTCATAGTGTATATATTGAAACGTACCTACACACTCACTATATTGGCGTGTGCGTGGAATTTTCCACTACGTTTTGTCTATCTTTTAAATTAACCTGAAGATCAGATTCAAAATATTTACCAATTTCCGAATTTATAAATAATTTGGGTGCCAAGAAAAGGTTACACTTGAATCACTGATTATCTATTACTGACTTTCGGATATATTACTAATAAATCCCGATAGCTCGGTCGACGGGTTCTTATGAAATAATTGTTGCTTCTTACTCAATCTACATCTATTCGGAGTGGCGAGGAATCTAAAAATAATTCTGAAATGTGTATTCTAGGATTGCATGTAATGGCAAATGAGAATCAGCTTTCTTTCAAACTATAAATTATAGTTTATTATGAATGCAAAAGTTATCAAACTATTATTGATTATTACAAATTATCATTAGGTCATGACCATTTTTCTCGTGGTTGCAATAACAGCGTTATAGAACCCTTTCTTGCCTCTTCGCGCGCACGTCGCTCGATGTCGCCACGTAGAATAGACCGATCTTCGTATTTGTTGAAGTTCACGATGATCAGCGACCAAGTCGAAACTTCCTCCAACTACTTCACAAGCACTACCGATACTCTTTGTCTTGCGCCTCAGGTAAGCACCTATTTCAAACTGATTTATTTTTCCAAGTCGGAATAATATCCCTCTAATATTATTTTCTATCACCTAACCTGACAATTCACAATTCACTGGTAACATTTCTAAGTCAAGTCTCGTAACTCCACCGCGAAAGTAAGTTCACTTTCCAAGTCAAGATTTCCATTATGCTCATAAGACGCATGACGAGTTCCAATAATTTGTAAGTCCTGATCCCACTTTTATCCCAAATCTAAACATTTAATACAGTTTTTATATAAGTAGAACTACAAAATATATTTTTTTCGTTAATTTTAAAAATATGCATTTTTTAAGTAAATTTTAAAATATGTATTTGTTAATTTTGAAATCTTCTAAAAAATATTTTTGCTTCTTCCAAATGTGTCAAAAAGCCTCATTTATAAGCTTTAAAATGATAGATGAACAAATTTTTTAACTTTGAAAATGACTGAGATAATAGTTTTTGTTTAGTAATGCGCACAGCTATTTCGCTATTCTTCCGAACTTCAAATCATTATAAAAGTGAAACTATATTTGCTACGTGGCCTTCATTAGCGGTCATTTTATATATTTTAAGAGGTACTTCAGAAACACAAAGTTTGGAAAAAATCTGAAACTGTCGGGGTAGGGACCCTTGTTGATTTGATGTGGAATCCATCATGGTCGCTCCATAAGGACACCATGACGTCGCATCGGCGTGTTGCCTGGCTTGCACCGAGACACCAGAGGCATCGCGCGACGCCAATCATTATTTTGATTTCAAAATGGCCTTGTACATCGATTTGCTGCAATATCGACAAGTGAATGCCATTAAATCAGAATGTTATATTTCTAATAATGAATATTTCAGGGTTTTCTGAGGATTGTGCATTCGTGCAACCTGATCGTGAGTATCCACTGATAGTCTGAAAAACCTCTAAATGGCAAGTCAGCTACTTAAAAACTATTGTAATGGATTAAATTATAAAAAATAACGGTGTTGTGTCGTGACAAAATTGAACGAGCAAAAATTTAAAAAGGGCAAAATTTCAGAAATAGGTAGTGTAGAAAATTATGTCAACATGGCTGCCAATCATTTATGAATTATTTTGGGAGGAGAATATATAACGTGACATTTATTTATGATTAGTAATCCGTTAAAGGTTGATAAAGTTTTTAAAACATTGAAATAAAAACAATTCCCTTCTTTGATCCATTCTGAAGTTTTGTGCTACAAATAAAGTATAACATTTCAGTAATAAAATATAATTGAAGAGATTACTAATAATATCGATTATAGGCAACAGATGATCTCCCTTCCTGGAACAGTTCCTGCGACCGGGATTTTGTCTACAATGGAAGAAGTTTTGTTTTCTGGTAGATTTGAATACATGACTTACGGAAGATGTTTATTTTCGTGCATGGATAAATAAGTGTTGGATATTTCTTATATTGCCGCTCAGAGAAGACGCTTATTACTTACATTTTACAAATTTAGGAGTTCTTGTTTTGATGGAGTTTTTGGAAGTAGTTTATTTTGATATGGAAATTTTACAAATTTTGGCGTTATCGTTTTGACGCATCTTCTGGAAGACGTTTATTTTGATATGGACTTTTACACATTTTGGAGCCATCGTTTTGACGCAGATTTTTGAAGATGTTTACTTTGAAAACTCATTTTACATCTTGAGGCCAAAAACATTAACTACATTTACGGGACTAATGACCAAATCATTTGGCCTACCTGGAAATATCAGTCATTTAAAAAATAAATCAATGCACTACATTATCACGAGATTATACAATATTAAAATAATGGATATAAATATTTAATAATTCGACATAATTTATTATGGGGAGGGATAATAACTAAAGTAGGGGTAACCCCAAAGCCCCCTTCCGGGTGACACCATCGGAAGCGATGTCACCGCACCACACTGAACCTCTGAAAGCTTGTGCTTCGATGGGCGCCATGCCTAAATAATTCGATACTAGCATTCAGATCCGTGGAATGTAACAGGCTTGCGTGACCTACCCGTTAGAGAGAAATTCTCGATACGCCAGCTCGATTTTGACCAGTGACGACCGGTATAGAACTCTATTGATGGTGTCAGTTAGTGACGCGACATCGATAACAAAAACATAGATGTTACAAATTATCGATGTTCAAAAAATCAAAAAAATAAATCAAAAAAATATCCATGTTTCTAAACATCGATACGATGCAAAGTTTGTTTAGTTACCTCAAAAATACAATTCGTGGGCAACAAAATTTAATTTTACAGTGGCCGTGTTTATTTAGTTAAACCGAAAAATAAACTTGAAATAAGCTAAAAACAAGAAGAAATAAAACTACTAAGCCTGAAACCTGAGTGCCCATAGTAATCTCAAGAGGTCAGATCTTCCTGAGTTTGCCGAAGAACGGTACAAGAAGAAAAGGGGAGCCCTTACCCCCACGGCGTACGCCGCCTCTCCCAATGTGAAATACCGGTACAAGGAAAGATGCACGAAGTACCATGGCTTGGGGTCATCCTGAGCGAGAGATAGTCTGCCCGATGAAGACGGTGCTATTAGTGCAATCTACGGAATAGAATGTAAACTACGGTGCCAGTTCGATTTTGGCTCCGTCTCATCCATAAGAGACGCATTGAAACCAACACAGCGTTCTTTATGCAGCGTTAAATAGGCAAATACTGTGCCTATTGTGATCCGTAGGTGGCTCAGCGGTTCAGAAAGAGGCCGGCAGATAGCACTCCGCCCTGGACGTTTGAAAAGAGTTATTGAGCATCGAAAGACTACGCTCTTTAAACAAATTACTAGGAAGAAAAGTATTTTGAAGAAACGATATTTTATACACACATTTGTAGTGAAAAAATATTTTCCCTTTTTTTATGTCATGGCACACTGGCACTACCCAAGAAGGCGCCACAGATTTTGACTACCGCCTTTCCCAGCAGTATTCACTGCGGGCGCCTCGTGGGTTCATCCCTCCACTTCCCCCACCCCTTCTTCTCCGACGCCACCCCTGCGCCTTCCCTCGTAGCCGCCGCCGCCGCCGCTATTCCGTCAACATGAATAATTAAGCAACGTTGCACGCTGTTTGAAATTGGCAAACCTCTCAACCTCTCTTCACCTGCCGGGCAGAGCGCGTCCTGCAGATACGGACAGCATCTCACTCTCTGCTCTCCCTCCGCTCCTAACACCCTGTCACTTTCCTACTCCGCTCTCGTCTATAGTTCAGCAAGTTTAAAGAGTTCTTTCGAGGCAACGCGCCGTCGGGAGACGCTGGAATACGCAGTAAGATCGCGGTGGAGAGAAAATGTTATAAATGTAAGATAGCATCATAAAATAAATCACATTCAGTTAATTTTATTTTATGTTTTTGTCTAAAAATGTTTTTCGGCTACTTTAACAACACAGTGAAAGTTTCTAAAGCAATTATAATCAATTCAATTATGAACTTCAGTAGCATTTGTAAAAGCAATCCCTTTTATATTTTTTCCGTTTTACAATTTATATTTGGACAGGTATGCGCCATGTGCCCTGTACGTGATAAGACGGCGTTTGCGGCTTCTCGGATACATTTTGTACAAAGTGGACTTTCTTTCGGGCTGTGGCCCTGGTCGAACTTGCAATGGGCTTGTGTGCTTCAGCAACTCTATGTTGGAGTTGGGATGTAGGTGAACATGATGTTTGACCAGTTTATGTATTAGTAAGCCCTGATGAAGGAATTAAATATTCAGAAACGTTGGCAAACTAATGTATTTCATTAATTGACCGATTCCGTGATCCT
The DNA here is from genome assembly GCA_011170035.1 of Teleogryllus occipitalis. Classification (NCBI taxonomy): domain Eukaryota; kingdom Metazoa; phylum Arthropoda; class Insecta; order Orthoptera; family Gryllidae; genus Teleogryllus; species Teleogryllus occipitalis. The sequence continues at coordinate 41,512 of BLKR01004808.1, read as the reverse complement.
TATCCTACTAATATTTAATATATTTTACAAAAACACCAACGTCTGTACATATTGCACATTTGTCACCAAAGCTTCCTTCTGATAACTTCTAAATTTTCTATCTGCTAACAAAGCCTTCTCAAGCATGTCTCAGAGAAAGTCATCCAAATACTTTACTCGTACATAACTCGTAGAAAAATCTCCACCCGTGACAATAATTGATCATAGTATCTTTGACAAATAATCTGCTAACTTTAACCTGCGTTTAGAGTGCTTACAACCCAACCTTTTTCCACATTTTCTCTCTTCGCATTGTAATTCGTTTAATTCACGATTCCCGTCGTAATTATTTCTATCCAATATTATTCAAATAATAATTTCAATTCACTTTTCTATAATAGACACTTTACATTTCCGTTATCGGAAATGTACAATCAGAGGCTTTTTTTCAAAATCCTCAGGATCATTCAAGATGGAGTATTCGCAACAAATTGATTTCAACGAGTAGGCAGTTGATAATAAAATAATATTAATAAGTAATTAATACGTAATTACTACTTTTTGTCTGTTTGGAACAGCCCGCACTCGATTAACGTTCATTTACGCAAACATACACAGAAGTGATAAAATAGTTGGTCTTATCCTTTTAATCATGAATTAGGGGGAATTTAGTAGTTATAATAAGCTGAAACGATAGATCAAAATAACGGTAGCGTATACCTGAACTAAATACGTAATATATTATTGATAAACTTTCGATAAAAACAGTTCATACTTAATTCTTAATAAAAATTAGAATTGATAACTAACCACTATCACCTTTTCCATGCAAAATGTAAAATTTCCTTTTCGGGGTTCTTCAGCTTCTGTTCCACCTGCACCTTGAGAGAACCCAGGTATCGTCAGGTTTCCCAAACTTTCTTCTCAACTTGTCGTTCACGGAATCTTCTTGGAGTTGCCAGACTCTACATGGCGAGACACGAGCAAAGCTGGCTTCCCCCAAGAAAATCGTCGTTTACTTTCGCTCTCTCGCCAGCGGCTTACTTAAACCAGGGTCCAGGAAAGAACGCGTTCGCCCCGAGCCACGTCTTTAGAGGTAATGCAACATTGAAGGCCCGCGGGGAAAGTACAATGGCCCGACGGCCCGGAAAGAAACCAAGATTGAGGAGGCGAGCCAGTACGAGAAGGAGCAAGGTAAGAGATGGGCGGTGTATTTAGATAGGGCCCGCAACTGATGAAACAGCTGATCAACGCTGTCGGCGGGAGGAAAGTGGGAGAGGATGGGAACGGAGGGGGCGGAGGGCGGATGAAAAAGTGCTGAGAGGATAATCGGAAATCCCAAGAACGATAAAGAAAAAACTCGGCAGTGCTTTCAAAAGAAATCCAGGCATCTTTGGGAGAGTGGTTGAAGACTTTAGGAACGTTTTATTCGATCAAACATTTCTTTTAATAATATGATTTCATATTACGTCGAAGTTGATTGTAAAACTAGTTGAACATCCAGGTTGTAGAGTTGCATTTTGATTAAAAACGCGTACATTCTTTCACGTTGTCTTTTTTACACTTGAAAAAATTGGAGATCTCGAGAAATTTCGTAAGACATCATTTAAAGCCCCAGTGACCACTTACACATTAAATCATGGAATACATCTCTGATGCAAATATTAACGACAAAAATGTGTTCGAGATATTCAAAAATATTACGTAAGTAGGTGTCTCTTTTGAAAATTCTTGGAACCTTTTTGAGAAAATATCGTTCGAGCTTTTCAGAAAACGCGTAATTTTGGGCTTATTTTCACATAAAACTTTTGAATTAGCGGGATTCTTCGTTACAGTTAGCAGTCACGCACTTCTACTCACAAATGCAATAATGTATGAAAAACGGTCATAATGTTTATAGTAACGATGTGAATGATGTCAAAACTTACATTTCGTAATTTTTGAAAAATGAAAATAGCATATCAAAATGACGTTGATGTCATTTCATTTAGTGCATTCAGCACAAACCGTACAATATATTTAAAGATAAAGTTTAAAGCCCCTTTTTGAGAAAATCTTTCTTAAATGTTCTTTATTTCAAGCGAAATTACATGAAAACTACTCATATTTAGAAAAAATTGTTGTACATGACATAATTTAATGAGCTAATTTTGAAGAAAGTTTCGAAGAACATCTTCATCTTCGATATTATTAGTTGTAGGCAGACGCCGAAAAATTTTTGAGATTTTGCAATTTTCGAAAATTGAGGTAGTTTGACAAAAATGGGAATTCTGCCATTTGTTTAAACGTGTTTTGCTCTATCCTATAAAAAATTTTAATCCAACAATTTGGACTCACATTTGAGAAAATTTTGAAAATGCACTTGAGTCTTTATGTAAACAACCATCAAAAATTGAAGTATCCATTTCAAATTCAAGGGGTTGCCACATCAGCCAGATCGATCGCGGAATATCAAGTTTGGTAAAGATCTGTTTATGGTTAAGCAATTCGCGTTCACAGACAAGCACACAGCCAAACGAATGGACAGAGAGATGATTTGCCGTATGCCAATTTGAGACCAACAAAACGTTAATTCTCACTACACAACGTGTTCGGGAAAGTAAACCATATATGAGAATAATCTTTATCAACTTTTTCGATATTGGGGATTTACGAAACGAAACGCGAAGTCCCCAAACTTGCAATTTTCGTTTAAAAATACAGCTTTTGCCATATATATTTGCCTCTCCTTGAGCAAGAAATTTCAAGATGGTGTAAAGAACGCCTTTATTAAACATTACTTTCAAATTCGCAAGTTGAACCAGGTGGAAAACGCTTTTAATTCAATGCGGGGACTTAAATAAAAATACTGTGAAAGCGATATAAGCGAGTGACAGTGATTTCTTCATATACAATGAAATGTTTGCCTTATTTTAATATGATCAAAATGTGTAAAACTATTTGAGAAGATTGATATGCCCATCTACGAGTTAAAGTTTTGTATTATTTAAAATATTATCGTAGCATTGTAGTATAAATATCTGGAAGTCAAATGTCGCCATGAGTAAGGTCGCAGCATGACGACCGAAACGTTGGCCTAGGATGCAGCACCATCCATCAAGCACCACATTGCTCATCTCTCGAACAACTTCTATTCGAATATATCCTCTATAAATCAAATAGCCCACTACAACATAACCACTCACAAAGATTTCCCGACCCGAATCCGTAATAGACATCCGGTACATGCCTTCCTGCAATTCTTCCCGATGTAAGCTGAGCGTAGGTGCTCAATGAGCACCCTAAACCTGAGTAGTAGATAGATTAGATTTAGTTTTAGATTAAGTTATCTCTAAACCAGTCCAAAAACATGTGGAAGAGTATTAATACTGAACCATGTAACCATCAATTGAACAATAAATATAATTTTTAAACCGACAGCCAAGTAGATAATTACACCGACCGTGGAAGATTAAGCTTACAAGAAATGGTATTAATTATGTAATAAATTATTCGGGAGCATGCAATTCTTTGCAACGAGCCGTGATTAAATAGTATTGCTAGACACATCTAAATCCAAACGTACGCTCCACTTATTTTAACATCCGCTACAGTATTTTAACTGCGAAGGACTTAATTTACTTTTTAAATGGTTTGTTGCTGTGGATGCTATATGCGTGTTTATGTATATGAAAAAAATATTAAAGACCGGGAGCGGTAGCTCAGTGCATCAACTGATGTTACTGCAGCGCCTCTGACCGGGAGGTCCTAGGTTCGAGTCCTGGCGGCGGCAGGATTTTCGACACTAGCTTTTCAGCTAGGTCGAATTCAGTCGCTGTCTGGAGGAGAATTCTAGCGGCCGGCTGCTCTGATCGGTAGTTTTCCGTGGTTTCTCCGATCAACAAAACCGTTCCTTACAAAACGGGCCAAGGACCGCGAGCGATCTGTCCTTCCTCTTCCTTGTGCTATCCTCTCCCCTTACACACACACACTTACACTAACATGCACTACACTACCACATATTCCGGGAGACCGGTCGGGGGCTTAGAGCTTGTCCCGGCTGGGGCGGTGCCCCGCTGGTGGGAGAGTCTTGGTTAGGGGGAAACCCCACTAGCCGACGGTAGGTTGGCGCCGGATCTCGCCATACAGCGGGGGAAGATCACCGCCATCTCCCGAAAAACATGCACCACACTAACGGGACTAATGACCACAGTAGTTGACGCGCCAGGAAACACGAAAAAATCAATCAATCAAAACATTAAAGATTATTTTATAAGACTTTATTTTATACTTCCGTGAACACTTCCGTGCAAAAATAGAAGTTCGCGGCGGACTAGAGGTAGAATAATACTATTAATTTATGTGGATTTTTAATTATTGAGTAGCACCAATGCACTATATGGAACAATAAGTCGAGTCGTATAATACTAGCGACGAATAACATTCGGACGACAAAGTCGTAGAACTTTAAGTGTGGACGCCCAGAATTGAAATTTAAATAATGGGAGCAGCGGCGACGACGCCCAGGAGGGAGTTTCGACGCATCGCTAAGTGAGCTGTTTTCGACGAAAGGGAAATGTTTGAATTATAAGAATTTTTAAAAACAGTCAAAATATCGATGTTCAAGGCCAAAAATGTTAATTCAAAAACAACTTAAGTCTACATGATAAGGAGTAATGATGGTCATCATTATCATAATAAGATTGTTGTATAGCATGCATGATAAGATTTGTTTGCATAGAAATCAGTAAAGATAAGTATGTCAACGTTATCATAATTCAAAGAGAATTATTGTTTTTTAGAAGCATTAAAGTTAAATATTTAATTTTCGCAAACTACAATAACATACATATTATTTAAAAAATGGTTACAGCCGGTAATTCATGAGCTGTTGTAACTTCAGTAAAAATATCATTTGTTATTATTTATTTAGAAAGTGTATAAGAAAAACCAACAAATCTTCTACTCATAAAAATCATTATCAGCTGTGAACTCGTACGAGCGAGTATTTTCAGGCTCACGAAAAAGAATACAAGGTATTCAGATCCTGAGAAGTGAATATTGCGGCGCTCTATAGTAGGTATAGTAGCTACCTGAGGTAGCCAAAATTAAAATTAAATATAAATGTAATTAGAAAGAGTTATCAATTAAATAAATTAGTAAATAATGAATTAAAAGAGCGTATATATACTCATAAAAATCGAATAACACGAATGTTTATAACAAAAATACCGATATTTTGAGTCCCTTGCAATTCGTGTTAACTAGGTTTTACTGTATTTTTGGCCATTCTATCACTCAAACCACGCGTACGCCTCACAAACACGCGCTCAAGAGAATGCATTCCGATAATAAAAACAAGTATTGCAGCAGACCGGTGGAATTGTCTTATCTCCATCATTAGGCAGCCACTATGTAAGAGTTATCTCTATTTTTATCGGGGCCTCCCCGCCTGAAGCAAGCAGGTAACTTGCCGTCTCCCAGCGCGGGCTGATGAAATTCGCGCCAGGGCGGCGTATGGCCGTGGTGGCCGAAGTGCTATTATGACGTCACGTCACGTCAGAGGAAGACGCGAGTTCTCGCTCGCATGTGATCTCTTGAATGCTTCCCTTGCGGCCTTGCATCAGCCCAGCTTATGCTTTGCTTTGCTTTGCTTTGTTATCGTCCGTGGCGTCAGCCAGCGGCGGGCCTGCATAAATACCGGAACGTAAGAATAGGTGGGAACAGACAACGTTGAGTTGTTTACCGGAGTGCATCGCTACGTTCTTGAGCTTTGTTGTCAGTTCGCTTTCCTGCGCGTCTGATTGAGGTAAGATTTTGGTAAAAGTGAGATTCCATAGTTAAATTTCATATTACAAGCGTGGGTTCAAGCAATGACGGTAACTTGTTATTTTTGTAATGCATGCGTAATGATAATTGTTAATAGAAGTCTAATTATTCCCATTTATCATTCATCAAATAAGAGATATTTATTTTTATTTTTATTGATGAGATAGTGAAGTATTGTTTCGTTTGTAACAGTACAACAATATTCCTATCGAGTAAGGTAGTATACGATTTCAGAAGGGACATTAGTTCTTCAAAACGTAAACAGCACGTATCTATTTACTATCAATGTACGCTGCAGAGATAGTATTTACATAAAATATTTACATTTTGCTTGAACTATGAGTATCAAAGTTACGGGCTACAATTTAAAAACGTCAGTAAATCAAACTAAACAAGGGAAAATAACTGCAAATAAAATTATACCGTATTTGAAATTTGTTTTCTTGTTAGTATAAAAATAGTAATAGTAACTAATACTTGTTTTCTATTTTATGTTGCACCTCTTCCACCTTTTCAATTGAGTATTATAGTGATTTGATGATGCAGTAGTTTTACTTAGTATACTTAACGTTTGTGGCGAATACAAAATCAACATAAAATCAGGAAATTAACTCTCTGAAATTTGACCCTGAAAAGACCGTATTACTTCAAATACAACTTTAATCTTGTAAGACTTTTAGTATTTACTTCTTCGTAGAGTAGAATACATACTCGTACATTTTATGCTTAACAAAGATTAAACTAATTAAGCTCTTGAAATCAAATGGAGTCTCATTGGATACTTAGTTTTGTTCGACTTTTTAAAGAAATTTGTCCATTTCACAAAATGGTTTCTTTCACACTACACTTATAAATGCTACAATTCTTAAAACAAGTTGCTAACCGGTTGTGTGTAATGTACATTTAAGAAACTAGTTAAAAACTCGCATTTGTGAACACCAGTCAATTCGCACTTTTTTTCCCTTCTCGTAGTACCTTAACAATTTGCCTCTGATTGTCTACTATTCCGCATAAAAAATTTGAAAAGCTGGAGGAAACATTTTTATTAACTATAGGAACTCTGTAGAAATTTGTAAATGTAATTATTGCGACAAGGTATATGTATCTTCCAAATGAAAATTTGAGCAAAGATCAAATTCTTCATCGTTTATATTTGCAATATTAACACATTCGTCTTCGTCTTTTTCTTCTTTTCCTTTTTCTTCTTTTCTTTTTCTTCTTTTTTTCTTTATCTTTTTCTTCTTTTCCTTCTTTTTCTTCTTTTTCTCTTTTTCTTCTTTTCTTCCTTTTTTCTTTTTCTTCTTCTTTTTCTTCTCTTTCTTCTTCTTAGCCAGTTGGTGTTAACGTGGTGCCGGTGTATTTCCTGCAGGCTCTTGCGCCGTGTTGACGATGACCGGAAGTCCAGCAGCGGAAGCGCCTGAAGGGGCCACGCCCCCCGCGGCGATGCCCACGCACGGTCCCACGTGTCCCCGTCGCCAGTGGTTCGAGTGGCGCCAGCGCGACCCCGCGCAGGGGGCGCCGGGGGGCGCCGAGCAGCCGGCCCCGCCCCCGCCCCGCTGGCCCTGCTGGCGCCGCGGGGGCGCGCCGGGCGACGCGGGCCGCGACGGCCAGCAGACGCCGCCCTGGATGCTGTGGCGCCGCCCGGCGGACGAGGCGGGCGACTGGCCGCCCAAGAGCGCGCACGAGTGGAGGGAGCAGTGGCTCAAGCGGTGTAGCTGTGAGTAGCTCGCTGGAAACTTTCACAAAGTACATCTGCCTGAACACAATTTAGTGAATTCAAAATAAGACCTCTGTGGTTATTTCAGTTGATCACAACTCCCAGAAAATAATTTTTATATTGTACTACGAAAAAGTGTCCAATAATTAGGTGAAATTAAAACATGAGGAAAAATTAAAAATAAATGGGATAATTATATTTGCGGAAATATTGGAAGATAAAATGGCATTCAAAGTGAAAAGTAGATCGGTAAAATTTACATTATTTTGCAATCTGCTCCAGTTCGTATAAAATATATTAAGAATTACTCGACGGAATAAATTTCACTTCAATGATACAAGAAGGTGGGTTAAGAAATTGTCTGGTTTAATAGTCAGTACTGTAGCGTTTAACGCATAATTGTGGGAATCTTACTTTGTTGAGCCTCCAAGAGGCTTTTTTATCCCCTCTATTCGTTCTGCAAAAACAAAGGTGAAGGATTACTCTTGGTCCATTGGACGTGTAGGAAAAGAGGAAGTAATTTATGAATCAACGCGTTCTTTAATCCCGATGAAAAAACATGTACTACACTAACGGGACTAATGACCTCATTAGTTCACGCGCCCGGAATCATAATCAATAAATCTTCTGCAAAAGATGGAAATTGCTGTACGCTCTGCCGTGCAAAAGCTCCCTACTAATTCGACTAGTGGCCACCGCAGTTGATTTGTCCTGGAACATCAGTGAAGCTGGTTGCGTGGCGTGTTGCAGGGCTCAGAAAATAATTTTTGTCTTGTACTACGAAAAAGTGTCCAATAAATAGGTAAAATTAAAACACGAGGAAAAATTAAAAATAAATGGGATAATTATATTAGCGGAAACATTGGAAGATAAAATGGCATTCAAAGTGAAAAGTAGATCGGTAAAATTTACATTATTTTGCAATCTGCTCCAGCTCATATAAAATATATTAAGAATTTACACGACGGAATAAATTTCACTTCAATGATACAAGAAGGTGGGTTAAGAAATTGTCTTGTTTAATGGTCAGTACTGTAGCGTTTAACGCATAATTGTGGGAATCTTACTTTGTTGAGCCTCCAAGAGGCTTTTTTATCCCCTCTATTCGTTCTGCAAAAACAAAGGTGAAGGATTACTCTTGGTCCGTTGGACTTGTAGGAAAAGAGGAAATAATTTATGAATCAACGCGTACTTTAATTCCTATGAAAAAACATGTACTACACTAACGGGACTAATGACCTCATTAGTTCACGCGGCCGGAATCATAATCAATAAATCATCTGCAAAAGATGGAAATTGCTGTACGCTCTGCCGTGCAAAAGGTCCCTACTAATGCGACTAGTGGTCACCGCAGTTGATTTGTCCTGGAACATCAGTGAAGCTGGCTGCGTGGCGTGTTGCAGGGCGCGCGAGCGGGCCACGCCCCCAACCCTACTGCGCCGCGCGGGTGCCGCTGGATGACTCCCGCTGGCTGGAGGACTTCTACGACTGGCACTGATCACCGGGGCAGGGACCAACAGGACAACTTGCGTTGGGACGGCCGCAGCGCTGATGGCACTACCTGCTTCCCGATGGCACCCAGACCACGAAAAGTGGAATTTTTGGGTTTTTTATTTTATTTAATTTAATAATTCAGGCTTTTTTGTGATGTGAAGAAGTTTATTAGCAAGTATATTTTATTTATTTACTATTATTTGTTACGTAAAATTCATAAAAAAGAAAAAATAAAGTGAGAAATTAACTTACAACTAATCTTTATTGATTAGTATGCGGTGTTCTGTGAGTACTTTATAATTGTCATAAATCACGAATTTGGAATAATATTTCATTGAAGATTCCTGATGTATGATACAGATGAAATTGTTATATCATTTCTTTTATGACAGAAATGTACAGATAACAAGAATCGGAGGGAATATGATCGAGATTTGGAGTAAATAGTCGAGACAAGACTTGAAACACGCCCAAACTGTTTGGTTTTTCTTTAGCAAAATGATTACCTCAGCGTTTAAGTATCATTCTACCCGCTTTAAAAAATTCTCTTTTCAATCCAAAGGAGAAATTATGACTATCTACTTGCACTGTATCATCTACCAGATTACTTAAATTTACGATTTTTTTTTCGTAACACAGGTATCAAACCGTAATAGGCTCACATTTATTTTGTCTATAATTCGGTTCTTAAATTCCTTTATTACAAATAGCATTTTTGTAACTTCATTATATGAAATGTATAATTCTAATGTTATTTATTAATAAATTTCTAAACATTATACAAAACATGGAAACCATTAATTACGACAGTCGTTTTCCCATTAGCCTCTCTGATATTTTTGTCATTTACTCAATGTATGTCATTTACTCAATGTCAATTATATCACCTTATATTTCATTATCTTTCATTCTTCATGATCGCCCTCATCTTTGTATTGGAAGGCAAACACAAACCACGACTGTGGCCTTTTGTCCAAGAAAGAAGACATATAAGCATTGGCTTCTCCCTTGCCTATGCTCAGAAATGAGTATGAATGGCTGTTATGTCCGACCATTCGTCCAACCGTGCGACCAATCTCCAAGAAAGTTGGCACGTCTTCGAGATTTTTCACCCAGAAGGTTTGTGTTATTAATTTTGTAACTTACCAGATGACGCTGTGGAACAAAACTAAATATTCATGGCAAATTCAACCCACAACTCTCGGCAGCATTTTTAAAAATATCTGTATCGTTCAATAACTACTAAACAACTTATATATACTATATATATATATATACTATCTGCCATATATATATATATATATATACTTAACTCTGCTACTGGTCGAAAGAACCAAGAACTCTTATACATGCGTCCTGTTGGCCCGTCAGCAGGTTTAAAGGTTCGAACATAAAGAGCAACGACCCTTTCCGAGAGCAGCCGGGCGGCCGCTTATCGGTGATCGCCTAAGACGAATGGATAAGACGTGAAGTAACCACCTAAATCATGGCTATATATATATATATATATATATATATATATAGCCATGATTTGGTCGATTACTATCACCTCCATGTTCAACTGCCAACCACTCAGTCGACCCCTCCTCTCTTCTCTCTCTCCTCTCCTGCCTCACTCTCCTCCTCACCTCTCCTCTCTGCTCTCTCCTCTTGCCTCCTCTCACCATGATTTAGGTGGCTACTTCACGTCTTATCCAGTCGTCTTTCACCTCCGATTGGCGGCTGCCCGGCTGCTCTCGGAAAGGGTCATTGCTCTTTATACCTGAACCTTTAAACCTGCTGACGGGCCAACAGGACGCATGCATAAAGGAGTTCTTGGCCCTATGACCAGTAGAAGAGTTTTTGGTTTATACATTACATTTAATTGCTAAGAGGAGTATATTACAACTAATTACTCAGAGGGCTTATGTTACAACTAATTACTCAGGTGAATGCTCTACAATTATTGAGAATCTGTTTATACACACAGATAGTCCAGCAACGACAGTCTATTAATAACTTGGCCATCCGACCTTTCTCACCAAGCTTCCTTTTGCTGCGTCGATGTTGAGGCGATGAGGTCCTTCTTAGTCGCGTTTGTCGCAGTTAGGCCCGACCATGAGGAGGCGCACCTGCGTAGTCCCAGGCCTCAGCGGCGGCTCTCCGCGCCGTCCAGAGCTATGTCCAAACCGATGACCGGTTGGCACAGCCTATCAGAAATGACATCCCAGGCTTTGTACACTTTTCAACTAATTTATACCCAAAATTAAAAATTTTGAACCCATGTAGAACATCAAAAATAAACAATGTATAAGAGTGTGCGCTAACTTAACGTTAAGTTAACATACCCACAATTCAGAAAAACACAATATATAAAAAGAAACTAAAAATAACACAATTTTGAACTACTTTTTGTTTAGTTTTTTATTTCATGTCTTTTCTTGTGTGGGTATGCTAACTTAACGTTAAGTTAGCGCACCCACTCTTATCCATTTTTTATTTTGATGTGCATCTGTTGAAAATTTTTAATTTGGGTATAAATTAGTTCAAAATGAGTTTAAAATTCTGGAATATTCTATTTTTGATTTCTGATAAGTGGGTATGTCAACTATATGGTCATTCCAACCGCCTCTTTACGTTGACGTCGGCGAGCACCGTTTCTATCGTGGCACCTCAACGACCCGAAGATGCACAGAACGAAGTCCACCCCGCTGGCAGATGCCCAGAATAATCTGACGGCAACGCCGGAGACTAGTTCGCGATCAGAGCCTTCAACATGGCTAGCCAAAGCATGTAGCCAAAATCATAATCAAATACGAGCCCAAATGCATAAAAAATGCGTATCTTCTGAAAATATGAGTATTCTAAACAAATCTCAGTAATGTTTGATGTTTCCGTGTGCTGCTTATTTAAAGGCTCCCGGTCTGCCCCCACTCGAGCACCTGAGGGCACCCACGTGACCCCTGACGCCCAATCTGCGTAGTCTTCCTCGGACCGCTGGACGGCGCTCCCACTCGCAAGGCGCCTGGCGCGTGACAACTGTGGCGTCACGAGACGCTATCTCAAGTGGTCATAAACCTTTCGCGCTGTAAGAAAAGGGTGTTCCTTCGCCTTTCATAGAAAGTCAAGATGTTTGACTTTGTATACAAAACATTTGTTACCCAAGCATTTTCTCTGCCGATAGCATGGACTTTTTCGCACTAAAAAGAGCCCCTTCCTCTCTCGTTGTTGGCACCGGACATGGCAATACTGAAGTGTATCCGGTCGGATCGCGACTGTCTCTCATTGAAAAGATGAGAACTACTGTCACTTACTAACCCTTGCTCGACCGTCCACCCTTGCCAAGACTCTTCTTATTGTGACAGGTTCAGTTTTATTACATGGTATATGCGCCGTGCTGTTACATTACACAAACGAACAATATTAAGAGTGAATCGGAAAAATTAAATTGAAAACACTGCTAAAACTTGATATCGTAAACGAAATCTTAAATGTTTGATAATACAATTTACTCAATACAACTCTAATACTTTCGTAATAATAAGAGCCGGTATATGAGGTTGCTTTTCTACACGTGCATCGAAATCACCACTTGCAAAAGTGCATTGTCAGATTACTCTCTGACCGGGAGGTCCTAGGTTCCAGTCCTGACGGCGGCAGGATTTTCGACACTAGCTTTTCAGGTAGGTCGAATTCAGTCACTGACTGGAGGAGAGTTCTAGCGGCCGGCTGCTCTGATCAGTAGTTTTCCGTGCTTTCTCCGATCAACACCAATCGAATGCCGGAGCAGTACCCTACCAAACGGGCCACGGACCGCGCTTCCTCTTTCTTATTCTATCCTCTCTACTTACACACACTCTTACACTAACATGCACTACACAACCAAATATTCCGGGAGACCGGTCGGGAGCTTAGAGTGTGTCCCGGCTGGGGCGGTGCCCCGTTGATGAGAGAGACCTGGTTAGGGGGAAACCACGCTAGCCGACGGTAGGTTGGCACCGCATCTTGCCATCCAACGGGGGAAAATCACCGCCATCTCCAGAGAAAAAACATGCACTACACTAACGGGACTAATGACCAAACCAGTTGACGCGCCTAGAAACACGAAAAAAATCAATCAATCAATCAGATCTACTCACGGAACTTGAATTGGGTCTTGGCGGCGTCCGCGGGCAAGTGTAGCGACGCGGTCAGCAGCAGCAGCAGCGGGAGCAGCAGGGGCTGTGCGGCCATGGCGGAGGAGGAGATGTGGCGCGGAGTACTCCTGGCGCGCTCCGCTGCGCGTATATACGCGCGCGTGGCCGCCGTCACGGAGTGGGGGCGGTGGCCGCCGCCGTACATGCGCACGTGCCTCAGACATCCCCCGCTGCAGTCGTTCCAGGTTAGGGAGGGACACGTCACAGGCGCTATCGCTGGGAAGATTCTCACTCACTGTCCTCATAAATCTTTTTTCTTGATGAAATGTGTTCATCAGAAGCAGATTTTCAAATAAGGTGATGTTCAGTTTTTCAAAAATGTATTTTTTGTGTAAATTGGAAAAGAATTTGAAATGTTAAATTCGAATTTTCAGCACTTTTGTTTGAGGCGATGTCAGTCTGTAAAAGTAATATGAGAGGCAGAGGTAATTGGATATCCTTAAAATCTCTTCTTATTGTTTAACTTAATATTAAGAATAGTAGAACATTATGTGCGAAGATATATCTATATTAAGTTGCATGTAAATGCATATTAAGTAAGCGTTACAAATATTGCGATGAAGAGCATGATTTCTTGCAACCATTTTCTTGAAGAACGAAGTAATATCGAGATAATTAACTTGGAACACTTATTGCTTTGAGATTTTCATTCAGGGCCTAGAGATCTGGAGGGGAGCATCGTATAGGACTTCAGCCAATGAGCTTCAGTCATATGTTTGGGTCACAATTTTAGCGGGAATTTTAAATGCATCCAGTTACTAAAACAATCATCACCTGTTACAATTCATTAAAACAGATAAACGAAGATTTTTTTACATATTGCAACTTTTATTTCAATTACACCGTCATTGTGTTACATTTCATTGAAAATTTTCACTTAATGCCACTTTAAAATGTTTCACAACGTTTCTTTCAACGTCTCCATGCAACATGGCGGCCTGCGACTGCTCTCCAACAATTTGCAGTTCTCGTGTTGTGGCCAGGTGGTTAGTGATGCAAACTCATGCGGGACAGAAGGAGTCAAAATCGGTGTGCTGGAGCAGCTCACTCACATCTTTCAACCATGGTAGAGACCATTTTAATTTCAAAGATTTATCTTGATGGATACGCTTGCGGTGTGGCCTACTTTTATTTTAATTAAATATAATTTACTCAATTAATTTATTTATAATGATCTTTTAAATTATAATATACTATTGAAAATAATTTTATATGAACTTTTGTTTAAAGTACGATAAAGCGAGATGCACTTTTCAGCTATTTGGCCACTCTTCATCTATCTGGCTAATTTGACAATACGAACGTGGCCACACACCGCGGGCTGTCTTTCACAGAAAAATCTTTCATTTTCAGGGTGTGTTTCTAAAAGAGTTTGACCCTTAGCAGCTGACATGGAAATTTAGTCACACTGGTACGATCGTGGTGTTCCAGGGACTTGAGACATGTTTTTACAAATTTTATAGTATTGGGTTGAAGTCTAGAACACGGTACAACCTAAGGAAATCGTTTAAACCCGCTCTGGCGAGGAGGAAATAGCGGATTATAATAATGCGCTCGTGGTGTTTCTGTTATAAACAAACCTTTCATCGTTCGAATTCATTGCTGCAGTTTAAATTCGAGGTTTTCTTATAAAGTGCTCGCGTATGAACGTGAATTGGTAAGTATGAGGTGGATAGACTCAAGGATGTTTATAGTAAACTCTAGTGCTAAAGGTACAAGCCTCGCGGTGACTTGGATCCGGAAGAGCAAAGCGAGAAAACTTGCCTTTTAAAATAATTTGGGCATTAAAATGCGGATGGCTTTGAGGTCTTGCTCCATTCTCTGGCCAGCTGCCGTCGCCCAAAATACGTATTTTGGGCATTTTCTCAAATTTCTTTGGCTTTTCTAGTAGTATTTCCGAAATAATACTTCAAGAATTTAAAGAAGTTACACCTCGTCCTAAATAGAAATTTTCATTGAAAAATTTGAAGTCGTTCTTAACAAAATAGCCACTAACTATTACTGTAAATGCGAAATTTGAAGCTATCTTTCACAGAAATCTATTCAATTTTCGGAAAACTTCATTTAAAGACATTTCAAGAACTTCCACTCAGCAATGAAATAATGTATACAAATCGATAGATATGTGCATATTAATGGCGTGGGAGATATTAAAAAATTACATTTGTGTAATTTCTGAAAAAACAAAAGAATATCCGAAAATGAACTTTACGTCATATAAAATAGTGTAATTCAATTGTGCAGATGCGAAAGAATTTCCCCTTACATTTACTTCATGTGTGTCGGAAAATCCCCGCGCCGCCAATTGTTCCAGGTCAGGGAGAGGAACTCACTGACCTATCGCTGGGAAGGTTCTAATTGCTCGCATCAACTAACCATACCGGTTTTCCACATCAAACGACATTTCTTTGTGTGAAGTGCTATAAGATGGAGGAGGGAAACTTTTACTAAGATTTACAGGTGTCACAATTACTGTTCTAATAATAATAATTGCATCTGATATGACAGAACTACGTCAGCGCAAATGATTTCTTGCGGTTAAATTGATTGTATCATGTAGTCTTGCAAAAGTAATCAAGTTTCGCTACAGCAAACACATTGAAAAATATTGAAAAAATGCAATTGCAAACATGTTTTTCAATTCCATTCTTTTCTATTGCTTAGCCCAAAATCATTTCATAAAACGCCATTCATACAAAGAAACATGAATGAAGAAATAATACAATCGACACTTTTCTTAAAAAGCAACTAAATCTGCAATTGTCAACTAACGAGTTGAATCAATTCATTCTGTGTAACGACGCTCAAGGTACATGCACAAGTTGCACACAGCAAAGGAAAACTATAATATTCATTGCTACAATTAGGTCATTTAAGATATATTTGTAGAATTGTATATAATTTATATTCAAGTAACAACAATTAAAACAGTACATAGAAAAACATTTAACGTCACTACTTCCGTTTCAAACACATTAAAAAAATAATAATGATAATTAAAATATTAGAAACATATTATTCTAACATTAATGTGAATAGCAAGACGGAGAGAAGGACATGTGAAAAGAGGGACAATCTGATACAGGGGCAGTCGGAGTAGGGAACGGTCGGATAGAGGGACAGACAGAGAGAGGGACAGGTGGAGAGATGGACAGGCGGAGAGAGGGACAGGCGGAGAGAGGGACAGGCGTAGAGAGGGACAGGCGTAGAAAGGGACAGGCGTAGAGAGGGACAGGCGTAGAGAGGGACAGGCGTAGAGAGGGACGGGCAGAGAGGGGGACGGGCATAGAGGGGGACGGGCATAGAGGGGGACGGGCAGAGAGGGGGACGGGCAGAGAGGGTGACGGGCAGAGAGGGGGACGGGCAGAGAGTGGGACGGGCAGGAGGGGACGGGCAGGGAGTGGGATTGGCAGAGAGGAGAACGGGTGGAGAGGGGGAAGGTGGAGAGAAGGACAGGTGGAAAAGGGAATAGGCTGAGAGAGGGACAGGCGGAGTGTATGCAGCTGGAGAGAGGGTCCAACAATTTTTTTTTAAAATACAACAAGTATCTTTCAGTATTAGGGAACCACAAAATGTGAATTTCCGCTGAGATCTCTACATCGAACAGGTTTACAGAACTTTTCATGTAATCCGTGTATTACTCCGATTACATGTGCGTAAACAAGGAAGTAAAATGCATTTAATTGCAAATGGAATCCTGTAAATAGTTCTCAAAGGATTTTCGAGATAAATAGATGACGCGCATACTCTTTCCTCATATTCGACGTACGTCAGTTAACTTGTAAAGAGTCTCGAAAGGGCACCTCATTGCGCCTAATAATGTATTACGAAATGTATAATATGACGTGTTTTTTAAATCTATTTAAACGAAGGTTATGCATTGCGACTCTTGTTAGAAATCTATTGCTTTGTTAATTGAATTAATGTTTATGACACAAATATGTGAGAATAATTAGTATATAAAATTCATACAAGGAAAATTTTTAATCACAAAAGAAAATGGAGGGTGAACATACTATCTAATGCTTTTTGTATGCACTTTATATGAATCGTTTTAACAGTCACATACCAATAGCAAGTGTGAGCGACAGGCTCCAGCGTAGTTTTTTTCCTCTAGCTTTGTTATGGAGAGATTACTCTACGAAGAGACAGCTTTGAGAGCTACAGCTAGCAATGGAGCAGCAAGTAATCTTCAGGCACCTATTTTCTCAGTGCATTCGTTTGCTGTCAACTCATTTGTAAATGGATTCATCCCAAACTCTTGCAGTGGCATTACCCTACATGATGATTGCTTCCCGACCTGTCAATGTAGTCCCTTCTTAGAGTAACTCCTGTTTTAGTAAAGAGTTACAGTTTCTTCGTTTAGGCCTTTTTTATTAGAACCTTCTTAACCTTAAGTGACAGATTCTTTCTTAAGTTTCTCCTTCTTTCTTTTTTATTTCTTTCTCCTTTCTTTTTTCTTTCCTTCTTTTTTTCTTTATTTATTTATTTTTTGGCCAGAAAGCTTTTCAGGAGCATGAAAAAAATTTAATTCAATATCTTTAATCTTAAAATTATTTAGTTATAAATCAGCAAAAAGCAATAGAATGTCCCAGAAGCTCTCGTCCTATAGGTTACGTTGCGAGGAACGTTTTTTTGTGACCTTTGGCTTCAAACTTCCAGATTTCCTAGAACGCTTCGTCTAGGAGTTATTCAACTAAATCGATTTTAATAATGCTGCTCAAGCGTTGCGTGATGTCTTTGACATGTATATTTAGATTCATTTTTCAACAAATCCTCCACGTTTTTGAAGTCGAAGTTCAAATCGTCACGTCTCTGTGAAGTTCTCTTTCTTTAGAGACCTCATTTATGAAGATCGGTTGCGTGTGCGCAAAAGTCTATTCTACTGAAATAAAATAGGAGAGGATTTTGTACAATCTAAACAATAAATCGTGATATGAAATAGCAGCATCTGGACTATCGTATGCTGTGCGAACTATATTTTAACATATTTTCAATGACAAATAAATTGATCTGTTTTTTAATAAATTTAAATTCATTGCTTGAATACATCTAGATCTTTTACTAACCTGCTCAAAAGAGCATTTACAGTACTAAAAGTACTACAACAATAATCCTTTTCCAAGTTTTCTTGTAAATGTTTCAACTTGTCCAACATATAAAATAATTTGTTGAAATTACTAATCACTCTAGAGAAAGTATTATTTCCCCGTTTTTTCATTGCAATATCATGATTGAACACTCTGACTTGGAAATTTCACCGAATCACTGCTGATAACGAAAATATAATCCAATCCTAACAAGATACGTCTTCACGTCTTGGTCATCCCATTGTACACTGTGGCTCCTTTCATGACTTTTCATCATAGCATAGGGACTTACAACGAATTTCCCGTGCATCAAAGTGAATTGCTTTCAAAGAAATGAGATCGAATAAACAAGATAAAACAGTTTTCCGTTTTTCCTCTTACATAACTTATGTTATATCTTTAAAAGCAACCACACCAGATAATAGAAGTGCTACAGAATGGACAAGACATTCTCGAAGCAAATTTTCTTAATTTCCTTGGTGTGGACTGGCCCTAAGGTCTTGCTCCATTCTCTGGCCAGCTTCCATCTATTTTCTCCAAAAGTACATTTTTTGACATTTTCTCAACTTTTCGGTTTCTTAATAGTAGAACCGAAATATTGCTTCAAGAATATTAAAAAAGTGTAAAAACTCGACCTAAATAGAAATTTTCATTGGAAAATTTGAAGCCGTTGTCAACAAAGTGGCGAATTAGCATTACTATAAATGCGAAATTTGAAGCTTTTTTTCACAGGATGCTATTGAAATTTCGAAAAACGTCATTACGAGTCATTTGTAGCACTTCCACTCACAAATGCAACATTGTATACAAATCGATGGAAATGTGCATATTAACGGCGTGAGACATTAAAAAATTACATTTGTGTAATTTTTGAAAAAATAAAAAAAACACCAATATTAACTTCACGTCATATTAAACAGGGTCATTAGTACATTTGAAAAGTTTGAAGAACAAATTTGGAGCCAGTTTTGAGGAAATGGCGTTTGAATTTTTCTGAAAGTGCGTAATTTTTAAATTTTGAAAACATCCTTTAATATTTGCGGGTACTTTACCTGTAGACCCCCGGACCTTTTCAAACTTTTCTCCAAAGCGGCTCCAATTTTTTTTCTTTCAATTTCTTTTAAGAATAGAATGTAATACACTTATAAAGGCGGAATGAGTCCGACTTTCACTGGTAACTAAATTTTTGAAAATTGCAAAAGTTTCATTTTTTTTGCGTATTCCTACAACTATAAAATTGAAGTTAGAGATTTTTCCTTCAAATGAAATTTAGTATCCATAATTAGTTCTTTTATTAAACTCAAGTACATTTTTTTCAAAATGTTAGTAGTTTTCGTGAAATTTTGTGCAAATATGTATAATTTTAAAAAATAATAAAAAGAAGATTTTCTCAAAAAAAAACGGCTCCAAATTTTTTAAAAAATTTTGATAAATATCGTGCTAAATGCTTTGAGATGACAGAAACGCCATATTGCTATATTCTTTTGTTTTTAAAAATCCCCCGCCATGAACCAAAAACCGAAACGGCGAATCAAAAACATTGGTTAAGGCGGTTCACCAAGTTAAACGTTGCGCGTTGGCAACGTCATCCCTTGACGCCAACATCGGTCAAGTTGAGCGAAACCTATGGCCAATGCAAAATTCGTAAGATAAGAGAGCGTGAACTGAATCTTGCTATTCTGGCTCCCGAGGAAAACCCGAGGGTACGAGCGGCAGGGGTATTTTTTCCTGTTGGAAGAGTAGAACTCTAAAACTTCTTGAGTTCGATTTCGCGCAGTCGGTTAAAATTTCCGAAAGAGAGCAGTCGGTTAGAATCTTTGAAGTAGAGTGGTTGAGAAATCTGTTAGTTTTTCAGGAGAACTGTTAAGAAGTCTGAACGATGGAACGAAAAAGCGTACGACATGAGCCCAAGTAAAATGTGCTGAAGGCCTTGCTGTCCAGTCAGATTAAGCAAAATTCGCACCGTAAAATCCCACCGGATCACGGTCTACAATTAGCACATTACCCACGCTATCACGGCTGCAGATCAGTCTCTAGAACATGCAGTTTCCGACCGTCGTCGTTAACGAGGGAATAGAAGTCGGCGGCAACGCAGAAAAACTGGTTGCAACCTAGAAGTGGCGAGCACATCGGTGGATCTAGCCGAGGACACGCCAACCTCGCCGACGCGTCTAGGTTGCTGCAGCGCCGAGAGATTAATTGATTGATTTTTCGTGTTTCCGTGCGCGTCAACTGCATTGGTCATTAGTACCGTAAGTGTAGTGTATGTTTTTCCTCGGGAGATGGCGGTAACCTTCCACCGCTGGCGAGATCCGGCGCCGCCCTGTCGTCGACTAGTGGGGTTTCTCCCTAACCAAGACTCTCCCACCATCGGGGCACCATCGGGGAAAAAAGAGGAAGCGCTGTCCGTGGCCTGTTTGGTAGGGTACTGCTCCGGCAATCGCCTGGTGTTGATCGGAGAAAGCACGGAAAACTACTGATCAGAGCAGCCGGCTGCTAGAATTCTCCTCCAGTCAGTGACTGAATTCGACCTACCTGAAAAGCTAGTGTCGAAAATCCTGCCGCCGTCAGGACTCGAACCTAGGACCTCCCGGTCAGAGGCGGCAGCGCCAAGAGCCACCGCTTCGCCGCGACGCCAGGTCGCAAGGAATGTGAGCCGCCAGCCGGCGTCGGAGCCCAGCATTGTTTACGCCCCGCCAGCGGAACCCGCCGAGGTCGTTCAATCCCTCTCCCATTTCGAAAGCGTGAGTACCCATGTGTGAGAAGGCATAAACGATTAGAAAAGCTAGCATATACGATTAACAAATAACAAATTCATAATGAGAATTAAAGTATGATTTTTTCAAACTATTTCTTGAATGTCAAAGCGAAATCGATGTTATGTCGAGGAATTGTTGTAAATAGGAATAGAGTATTAAATTATTTCAATATGAATTCATTCAGTTTAACGTATGGTATGATGAAGTTATTGATATTTGTTGAATATCATCCACATGTTAGTGGGAATCGTAAATAATGTAAAGGTGTAAAATAAGAATTTTGTGTAAATTTGGTAAAAACGAATCAAAGGTGAGGTTAGCATTTGCACCATTTGGCGAACTAGGCTAAAAAGTATAGAAATAATATCAAAAGAGATTTATTACTTTTAATGATCATTAGACTTTGTTCAGACATTAAGGTGGTAGTTGTAGATCTACTGAACTCAAGTTACGAATGCGAGAGTTCAGAATTTTTTTGTGAGTGTTTAGTTCTAATTGAAGAATATATGATTTTATGTCTCAGATCTACAATCTTTTTCTTTGTCGTAAACTTGCCTGTATGCTCCCTAACGTGTAATCCCGGTATTATTCTACAAAGCACAATTGAATTAAATCAACTCGACAGGTCTAACTGCTGACCGTCAGTGATCTGTAAGGCGTCGGAGGTAACGCTCACGCGGCGCGAAGCTCACTTAGGGATAACGACGCCTGATCGGAAGAGTTGCAAATGCATGACGCACCGCACTGGCAACCATGTTTGAGCGGGTCGGATAGCGGCTCGTGGTTTCATGCAGGTAAACTGACGGGAAGTACGCTATATCCCATCTCCCACTAACGCCACCCTCAGGAGGAGAGCAGGTGACCGCCGAGTTCAAAGAGAAAGGCACGCGCCTGCTTGTTTGGCATCGAAAGAAAATTGATTTGTCAAGAACGACGATTCCTCCGATATATTGTGTAAAAGTGAAATAAACTTGCCATGTAAAATATACATTAAGGTAAATTTAATAGTAAACTTTGCTTGTTTTAGTTTCATAACAAAACACATACGCTCCAGAACATATGATCCAGAAATGTATATGTTTTATACTTCTCTGTTTTAAATAAATATTAATAAATTATAAATTTAGATTCGCAGAAAAATTATTATTATTATTATTATTATTATTATTATTGAATAAGGTTACTTTAAAAATTAACAAACAATAAACTAATTATTAATAAACTAAAAATTAATTAAATAACTAATAATTAACTAATTAAAATATAATAAAAATTAATTTCGCAATTTATTCTGACAAGTATCCGCCGTTACTGTTTCTTTAAAAAACAACAGACCAATTAATCTGCGTCCATAAATGGCACACCATACTCCAATCTTTTTTTTTATGCAATGGTTTCTCCATTACGCCAGAGACTACTGTTTTGCTGGTTAACACATCCATCCAGATGAAGCCAAACCTCATCAGTAAAAACACTTTATTAAGTGCATCAAGACCTTCACTAACAATTCGCCGTAACCAATTACAGTAATTAATGCGAGCAGCCCTATTGGGAACCTTAAGCTCTTGAGAAGTCCGCTGTTTGAATGCGCACATTTGCAATTTTTTGTGGCACAGGGCGCACTTCCATACGACAGATTACATTGTTGCTGGAGCTTCCTTAATTTTTTTTTTTCGGGGAAGTTTAAAGAACATCCCGAACTTCCTGTAGTTTTCGCTGCATGAGACTTGTGTTTTGGTGACAACAATTTTGCTCCAGAAATGTACAGATGTTTTATACTGACTGTTTTAAATATGCATTAAAAATTATTAATTACAAATCCGCAGAACAAATTTATTATTATTTGTGTTATTAATAATTATTTTTATTAAAATAATGTTACTTTTAAAATAAAAGTAGTTTTCAAGGAGCGGGCTCAGTAGTCAGAGACTGATAATCACTGGTGAAATTATCAGTGAATGATAGTCACTGCTTAATGATCCATCACAACCTTGCCCTTCATCCCCATTATTTAACCTTAACATCAAGGTTTTGGAATTCCCTGCAACAAAAATAATAAAGGTAGTTTGGTAATCTGTAAAGAAGAAAAGGAAATTATTTAATATGATTGATGAAAAGGAAATTATGAACTATACATTGGGGCTGGAAACAAACAACCCTCTAATGTTCAAAATCCCCTCCATTTGCTAACAAACAAGCATTAATTCGCTTGAGAGCATTTCCTGGAACCCGATGTAAAGTTTGTGCGTTGCGTGAGCACTATAATTCGGCGACAGCGTTCCTGATCAAACAGACCTCCTTGCTCACAATAGCACTTCACTAACCGGAATATGGTACTCTTGTTCGGAATAGACTCACAATCAGATGAAAATTTTTCTCTGAAAGCTACCCGGCCCCTTTGAAAGATAGCGTTCGGAAATACTCCTCCACGACAAAACTCCCTTGCTCTACGCCGAGGGGCATCGTAAGTTAAATGTGAAAGAAGGAAACTATGAATGAAGACGCGGCCTGTTTTGTTTGGAGCAGGTATGACCCACACCACAGGAAGGGGGTGAGTAGAACGAAGGGGGTGGTGGTGAATGGAGTGTCGCTAAAATGTAGTCGGAGGAGTGTCCCAGAAGCAGTGTTGCAAAACTTTCAATTTTCTCTCCGTGCCTTGAACAGCTGGGTTGCGTTTTATGTTGATCACCCATAATATCACACACACACACACACACACACACACACACACGTGTGTGTGTGTGTGTGCGTGTGCGTGTGCGTGTGCGTGTGCGTGTGCGTGTGCGTGTGCGTGTGCGTGTGCGTGTGTGTGTGTGTGTGTGTGTGTGTGTACAGTGAGACAGACACGAAGCGCATGTGAGCCCGCTCAACGACTCCACCCACACACCTACCTGACTGGCCGTGCCGTAACCGCCGATTCGAAAACCGCGCTTGTCGGTCAGTGCGATAACCACCTGCTGCGCGGTGCTAGAAAGAACGCGAGACGAACGTGATCTGGTGACTGTGGAATTTGGACCTGGTGCTATAGGTTGGAGAAGGATGACACGGTACGCTGGTCCTCTTCGACGAAGAAAAGGGGATGGCGTGTTCATATATTTCAATTAAGTTTTAAATAGTTTCTAAACGATTCATTTGTAAACGTATAACAAAAGCTACAATGTAAGAAACGAACAAACAAATGTGAAATAATATACACATTCTAACTTACGAAGCAGCCAACTGCGTCAAAACTCTTCTAAAATTACGTTCACAAAGTTCAGGATTTTTGGTAGCTTAGGATTACATAACTTTCTCTTCTTTCAATGAATTTCGTAAAGGGAGAAAATAACAATAATTTCTGAACCGTTCGGGGTATCTAAGTTGATACCCGAGTAGTGGTCACAAAGTATTTAAATTTAATGTTAATTGATTAGTTTACTTACATTGGTTCATACTGTTGCAGTGAAAGATAACAATTGATTTGACGTGACATACATTTTAGAAAAAGAAAGACAGAGTTGAAAAAAATGTTTATAAGTTGCAAATTGGGAATGTACAAGCACACACGTCCGGTACATTTATCTGCATTGATTCTACTTGTGAGTAGAACTCCTTCAAATGATTTTCCATAAAGTTTCTGTAATCTTCAATAGTTTTTTGCAATAACACCGAAGCGCTCAATTCGTACGCACCTTAACATGCTCCACCACTTGGGTGGGATACGGGCAGTGATCTTCTATATTAGTATTGGTATTAGTATCATCTTAGGAATCATCATCATTATTATATCATCATCATCATCATCATTAGGAAACTGATAAACGAGAAAATGTGAAAAAACGTCTTTTGAGCGACAAAATAAGGCAGACAGCGTTTTCCATTCGTTGCACTGAAACCCACCCTAGTGCAGGACAAAAACGTCATCGTTCTGCAACAGTGCTTTCCCACACACGTGAAGGGCAGCCACAAATGTAATGTGATTCCGAAACTGAGTTAGTGACAGTGAGAGTGTGCTAGGCAATGAGATTAGAGACAGCCGTTCTTGATCTGTCACACTGATGGAACTCGAAAAATAATAATTTTCAATTATGATCGTTATAATTTTTATGATGTCTTTTGGTAATTATTACTCCTTAATTCATAAATTATTAACGTGTGATTTCTTTATTTAAAAACTAAGAAAACTTCAAATGCGTATGTGTCAAAATTTCATTTTTCTAGAATTGCCTGTGGTCGATATAGTAACTGGCAATTCTAAAGCGATTTTGAACCGAAAGGCTTCTGCAGAATTGTTTGGTTATTGAAAAATCTCAAAATATTAACATGAGCATTTCTTCTGGTATATGTATGGGCGTGCGAGAAACTTTGGCATGGCTCATATTTGAATGATTTTGTAAGGGTCACTTCTTATTTTCACTTTATTAGCGTTTCGAAATTGAGACGTACCTACTCTTTGGTTTCTAAATAGCACTGGATTTAACATGAAGATATTCAACGTTAAATTTTAGGAAAACAGCAACTGATTTTCCGAACTTCGCATAAGTCACAAATATTATTTTAATAAATTTCTTGCAAAACATAATGTACTCCATCATTCGAAGTATCCCTGCGTGACAGAAAGTCCTCAATTACCTCCACAATTTCACCACAAACCTAAATCAACATGCATAACTTTCGTGCCTCACCTCAATATGGCCCAGTGCAACACTCACGAGCTCGACAGTGCACTTTAAGGGCGCCCCAAGTGCGCCCTGGTTCTGGTTCTGGTGCGAATGGAATAGCTTCTTTGCACTGCTGCGCCCTAGCGGACGAATGGAACACGAAAGTGCTCCCTGGGTGCGCACCAGTTCGGCGAATGAAAAACGCTAATAGAGAGCATAAGGCACCCCCGGAAAGCTACACCAGACTAAAGAGATTGGAAAACAAACTACTGCGAGAAAGTCTGTGCCATTCTCTAGCACACTAGTTATTATTTATTTATTTATTTATTTATTTATTTATTTACCACACGCTGTTACATACGAGGAGAAACTGTAATGAAAATATTTGGTGTATGTTTTCAGAAAATAATACTTTCTTTAAAAATGGAATATATTGCACACACGAATTTAAGCGAAATCAGTTAATTTTTTCAAAAAATTGTACATGACCATTATCAAAGAGCCGAGTTTTTACAACAGATTATAAAGCAAAAAATGCTAATTCCAACTTTGTAAGTTTTTAATGTTCACGTTTTTTGGTATTTTCGAAAAAAAAACGGAGCAATAACCAAAAATGATATCACCAAATTTGTACCATCCTTTATTACATATTTTTAAAAAATTAAAGAAAATATTCGGAGCAATTTTTTAAAAAAATTGTTTTAAAAATTGCGTAAATTTCAGTCTTAAATTAAGTAAAATTGGCTCTTTTTTGCAAAATATTGCACGTAACCTTTTTACGGGGCTAAATTTTTACAACAGACTTTGTTTAGTGCAAAAATCGTTCTCTCCAATTTTGTAGTATTCAAATGTTCACATTTTGATTATTTCGAAAAACATAGAGCAATAGCCGATGATGGGAATAGCACCATATTTTTTACCATCCCTTATTACATATCTGGAGCAAATATAAGTAAAAAATTAGGAGCTGTTTTGGAGAAAACAAATTGCCTATTTTTCGCGCAATATTACACCAAAACTACTCATATTTTCGAAAAATTTAATTTGAACTTTTTTAAGATCTGTCTTTAAGAAACAGATTTCATTAAGGAAAAAATCTCTATAATCAATACTATAATTATTATTAATTGTATTTTTTGTATTTTCAAAAAATCAATGATTTCAAAAATATGAGACGCAAGCGTTTTTGACACTATCCCAAGACAACGTTTGATCAAAAATTTGGAGCCTTTCTTGAGGAAATTGTTTTTGAAGCTTCATGTGAAGAACCCTCAAAACTCAAAATATCCATTTGAAAATCGCAAAGCCAGAGTTCATTTAGATCGACTGGGAAAAATCAATTTTGAAGGAAATAGGCTAAACTGTTTAGGCGTTAGCGTTGACGACAGACACACAGACATATGTATGTTTTGTCGTCAATCGATGTTTCGGTATTAAGAACCAAGACGGATTCTGGACATATCACGTGTTAGAGGATATTTTTTCTAAATTTAGCAGTAAGATTAATCCACCTTTTCATTACCAGAACCGGGAGAGGTCGCTGAATGCATCAACTAATGTCACTGCAGTGCCTCTGACAGGAAGGTCCTAGGTTCGAGTTCCGACGGCGGCAGGATTTTCGACACTAGCTTTGCTACTAGATTGAATTCAGACGCTGTCTGCAGGAGAATTGTAGCGCCCGGCTGCTCTGATCGGTAGTTTTCCGTGATTTCTCGGATCAACACCAGGAGAATGCCGGAAAAGTAACCTCAAACGTACCACGAGTCGCGCGAGATCTTCCCTTCTTCTTTGTCCTATCCTAATCCCTCATACACACACACACACACACACACACTAACATGCACTATACTACTACATATACCGGGTGACCGGTCGCAGCTTAGAGTTTGTTTCAGCTAGAGCGGTACCTTGCGGGTGGAAGATATCTGGTTGGTGAAAACCCGACTTGTCGACGGTATGTCGGCGCCGGATCTCACCATCTGCCGAGGGAAGATTATCGATTCCCTCTTTTCGCTCCCTCATGCTTTTCAATCGATCCTCTCGATTGAAAAGCATGCGGGACTAATGACCTCAGTAATTGACGTGCCCGGCATCACTAACAATCTATCAATCAATCGTTACCAGAGCCCAGCAAAAACAATTCGCCGTCTTCCAGAAGACTATTACATAACATTCTCTTCTAACGAAGAACTTCGAAAGTCGAGAAATTAAAAAACATATGTTACGCACGTACACAACGCACGTCCAGTAATTCTGCATGACATTTAATGATGTTTGCAAAGAGAACGCTCACGCCAATCATGCAATCGCTTATAAAGATCAAGCAAGATAGGACCCCTGGAGAAACTAGCAGGCTGTGAGCAGTAGACTGTTCGGGGGTACTCTATAATTGCTGCTCACTCCACCACTTACCACGATAGCTTGCGAAGGTTCAGTATATTTGTGAGCAAACATACACACTGTGGGTTTCCTGAAATAGAAACATAATGCTCTGGAGGGATGACTATCATATAGAGAGATTCACGAAGCACAAATTGATTTAAGAAGTATAATTGAACTGAATAACTAATTACATAGTTTATTTAGTTGGCTAAGATTGAAATCCCTCGTAAAGATAATTGTTTATGCAGTTAGAAAACACCGTAAATGTTATTAAGATAGAAAATTATATTAACGCGCCACGACCAAATACACGTTTGAAAATATACTGAAATTTTCCCAGAATAAATAGCAATTTGTGTGGAATCACTGAAAAGAATTTACAATAATATCCATTGAATACATACACACAAATAGCAACAAATACATGACTTGCTGAAAAAGAAAAAAAAGAATACTGGTGTCATTATAAGCGTGGCGCCCATTTGAGTGAGAAGAACACCCGCATGAGAAGACATTGGGGCCGGACTTCCTGATGACTGCGGGATTATCGGGAGAGCGCGAGTTGCAGGAAGAAACTGGCACCTCGAGAGTTCACTGTATAGTGCAAAACTAAAACTTGATTTGATAGAAACATCATGGCGAACAATGAATTACTCATTATAGTACATGAAATAAGTGTTGTTGATAATTAGCACTTTACGACTCTATGCCCGTTGTGCAACCCACGGATATAGGCAAAGCACTCACGCGGGGTTCGAATGATCACATGTTTGCATATCAAACAGTATTTGGCACAAACTTTCATTGTTTATGACTTTCAACAACAGTCACAAGACATTCCGTAACACATAAAAATGCAATTCTAACACAGTCATTTTGCAACTATTTGACAGAGACCTTGTTAGTAATGCATGCTATATTAAACGCTAGTTAAACAGGTCTTTCTCGCGCATTTTATGAGCTATTGCGGTGCATTGGCGCACACTGTTTATAAGTTCGGGCAATGATTGCTACACATCATGCGAGACATGAAAGAATGATGATAAAACAGTCATATTGCCACTATTGTCAGCGGCTTTCTGTGTATGTTTATTACACTATACTTATGTTAAAGAAATGCTTTCTCTACACACGCACTTCACTCGTTATGGCGGTAAATTGACATGATTCGGGAACTGCGTAAGAGGGCAGCGGGCACGTGTCAAACCGGTGAGAACGTGCTGATGCTACTGACGGCCTCGTCACAGCGATAAGGTGGGGCGAAAATGATTCGCGGCATCTGCTTAGCTCAGACAATGATGATTGACTTCATTGTTTATAATTGGAAGCTTTGAGTTATATTAAGTTATAAATTTAACAAGAGATGTATGAGCATGTAGCAAATTAGTAAGTCAATTTTAGTAAGTCTTGCGAAGCTAATATATTAAATCAATTGTATTGGACAATAATTCCAAGAACCGTGGCATTGTCTCTGCGCCGTGCGTAGGCTACTGTTCTCGGAATTTGTGAGTGGCGCTGAGGCTATATAATGCGTCATATTGCGTTATCTGTTGTTTCGTGAGAGAATGATTAAACATAAATACAATACAATTAACAGTATGAGTGTACAAGACTATTGCTGTCGTATGACAAGACGTGCAAGTTGAAGTATACAATAATATATTTATAAAATATTACATTAAATGTTGAAAAGCTTGTTCCTGTAGCCAGTAGCCATTCAAACAACACAGAACCTTCCAAAAAATAAAAATGTAGACAATAGCGACCCAGATCTGCGATCACGTGCTGATCGAGATTGCGCAGCAAAGGAGGGAATTTCGCGGACGAAGGAACGGAAATTATTTCGAAAAACATTTTTATTAGATCAGGCGACAAGGAGAGATATTCGTAGATCATTACCACGAGATCAGGAGACGAGGAGGAGAATATTATTACAATATTATTATTTTTGGAATATTATTATTAATATTTGTATTATTATTATTAAACCAGGAGATGAGTGATGGTCGCGCGTCATTTTGATTGGATCGAGATATGTTCATGAGATCATTGTGTTGAGAAGTGTATCTGAGACACAATTGCCTAAAGCTGTGAGACGCGTTGCGATTCACAGTGATAACGACAAAGGGTAGGAAAACGCACGGTTCGCGTCATGGTGACACTTGTCGCGCGCACATTTTCGAAGGCGTATGACGACCGAAACTTGCGTATATGAGGCACTCGTTAGAGCGTAAGCCATCAAATGCCTAAACCGGGCCTTGCCATCCTAAAAGTCCACCGAATTAGTCTGTATAATGCAGCCGACATGCAAGTCTCGTGTGGCCTACTACTCTACACTAATCACTTCGTTAGGGGGACAAGTCCCCAGAGTGGGCACCTGTGCCTTTTCGGCTTTTATCCTCACCCCCCGCCGATGCGTGACGCCGACAGGCTGACGTCCGGATACAGCCGGAACCCAGTTGACCTTCGCGGTAACCTCCCCATACAAAGCCTGGGTAGGGGCCACCCTGCCAGCTCAGAGCTACTAGCTATCCGGGTTAGTACCGGAGTCTCGACAATGCGCCACTCACATGTGCCGGGAATAAATTCCCTCCTCTTTGCCCAGAGTATCGGGCCACTGCCACGACGAATCCGAGAGCCCAACTGGGGGCCACCCGGACTAAGGCCCGGGCGGCTCGGAGCCCCCATCCCGTCTCCCCATTGCATACCGCCAGCTCACGATGTGGGTAACACCGGTACCGAAGCAACCTGGCGGGTGGTGACTGATTTCCCGCCGGAATTTAAAGTGGGATCAAAATACTCCGAAGAGGATTCTTCACCCAGTCCTGCTCCAAGGCCGACGCGCGCCATAGGCCCAACTGGTGGTTGGCCAGTTGCCCCGCCACCTGGAGCTTATTTTGCACCTACTTACTGCCAGCACCTTCCAGCTATCGACGTAAGTGACACCGCGAGACTCAGGGCCGGGTGGTCGTCTACGACACTCCACTTAGATCGCGATAACTTCCCTCATCGCGATCCCCCTTGCGGGGAATGCAGCCGACAGGACGAAGAACATGATCCGCTAAGTGAGCATCTGCAGCCATGTGATCTACGGGGCACGGTCACACTGCTGAGAGCTTGCCGCGCCCCAGCGATGATAGATCGCCGAGCCGGATACCGGTGTGGCATTCTCCGGACCATCCACCCCTGGTGGACGGCACAAGTAATGCGCCAAGGTAATGCGCCTGACCATTTGAAAGACACTTTTGTGATAATCACAACGGCTTTAGTAACTTTGACCAGCCAATATAAATTTAGAAATATTGATTGATTGGTTGATGATTCCCGGCACATCAATAGCTAAGGTCATTAGTTCCGTAAGTGCAGTGCATATTATATATTACAGGATGAGGCAGTAATCTTCACTCGCTGACCGGCGGGATCCAGCGCCGATCAATTTCGGCTTGCGGGGATTTCCTCAATAAGGTCTCCCACCAGCGTTGCACCATCACAGAGGGGGCCCACTCGAACCTCCCGACTGATATTCCGATGTATGTGGTAGTGTAATGCATTTCTGTGTACGAGTGTGTAAGTAAGGTAAAAGGAAAAGGCAAGGGAGAGGAAACAAAGACGCGCGCGATCGGTGGTCCATTTGTTAGGATACTGCTCCGGGATTCCCCAAGTGTTGATCGATGAAACCACTGAACGCTACCGACCAGAGCAGCCGATCTGCGGAATTCTCCTCAGGTCAACGGCTGATTTCGACCTAGCTGACAAGCTAGAGTCGGAAATCTTGGCACGGTCGGCACACGAACCTTAGGACTTCTCGATCAGGGGCACAGCAGTGACAGTTGATTCCCTGAACGACCTTTGTGGGTAAATGTAGAAATAAATATTTAATTCGAGTGCATTTATGAAACACAAATAAACCACCACTCGTCACTTCGACTATGTGTATTGACAGTTGAAGTAGGTGTGTTTGCTTGGTAAATTAGCACAAAACTTTGCAACATTGCATCATCACCCGACCCAGAACTACCTGTCCCCAGCTCTAAAGTTGGTAACAATTAGATTAAAATGCCACCGCACACCTAGTGTGCCCAACTAGTGTGCGAGTGTGGCTCTAATCAAGGTTGCACAACAAATCTAGTGCCCACCAGGTGCGTGACATTGTTGCTAGTCTTTGGAAAATAAATACCGTCCTAGCAAAATATTGGAGTCTGCTTTTCTCACGAACGACGAGAGTTTTAAAACAAACATGGAAAAACTACAATACACGACGTATTATAGTCAGAAAATGAATACACTACCCGTCTCAGCAAACATTGTTTAATTTTATACATATTATACTTTCAGTAAATCATTTATATACATTTTCTATAAATCGAGAACTAAGTTTTAGATTAGAAGTACCTATTGGACTTTTACTTTCTTGATTCCACATAATTTAAATATATATTAAAATGTGGCGGCACTTTCGAATTGACGGAATTATTGTAATGAGATTATGACATTTTGAGAAACTACGGTCACTGAATGCAGCCTTTGTAAGACGCCACTCGCCCGGGGGGACTTCCCTTCTCAGCGACCCGTGAAAGGTTTACGATAGGCAGCTGTCTGCCTGGCCCTCGGTGTACCCTCGCCACCCCGGCACCACAGGCGTCCTATAAACAAAACCCGCTGACCTGCGCTCGCCCCAGCGAGAGGGTGCCTCTTAGCCCATGTTTATCATTAAAAATAACTTTCAAAATTACGAACTCTGACAGATTCCTCACACGTGCACGCACCCAGCGTGAGAGAGAGAGAGAGAGAGACAGAACATTTTAATCTTGTGGAAATTTCCAGAGATCCTCGCATGGTGATTGGGCGAGAGAAATTTAGAACGTAGTATACTTTGGCCAATTATAATTATAGGAACATTGGGAGGGAGCGTTTTTCTTAAGAAGGGGTAACTCGGGGTGGGGGAGGCGAGCTCTGCGGCACTGCGCGAAGACGCGAACAAGGAGATTGGAAAAAGACGTCAAAGTGTTAGGACGTAGATTTTGTGATAGAAAAGAGCACCACGGGTCGCGAAGTGGACCGGTGTTCTGGGAATGAGGCTGACCGCCGAGGCGATTGCTGTGCGTAAGGTTGCTCAAGGGACAGTAGCAGATCTTATCCAATCGCGGTGAACAATTGTGAGCGTTCACGAACATTAATCCGACGTAATCGCGAAGCGTCACACATTTGTGTATCGGGGTCAGTCACCCACATGTGTTTGCGGCCCTCTGCTTCTGTCTGGGCCGGGCCAATACGTCACGTGAGGTATCTTGTGAACGAGCGGAGGAGACGGTCGACCCAAGACGGCGGGCCAGCCTGCCCAGGAAACTTCGCCCCCATCAGCTGTCTCCAGGCGCCCTAGAGAGGGGCCATTGACCTGCCTGCCGGCCCTTCCCAGCAGCCTGCGAGAGATAAACTCGCAATCACTATATTGTGTATGCCCTAGACCCACGCAATTGGGTACACAACCAAGAAATTGCTCTTCAAGCAGACTTGTAACATTTTTTAATTTTTTATTTGCGTTAATGTCAGCGAGGCCGCGCATGGCCCAAATTATGTTTAATTTTAAGAATTCCATTTAACAAGTTGAGCTCAACCGGCACGGTGATAGTCATTTCTTCACCCAGTTTCTTTTTTTGTTATGTAACTTCCCTGGTTTTGGACCAGAAATAAACCTGTCGTTAAATTCTGAATTATTATTGCAACATCCTTTCTCCTCCACGCATTCTCAACTTATAGAACTGGATGGCGCCCAACCGATCGAGCTCTGCCGGGCCCGTCGAACGTTCGAGAAAACGTCCGCCGGTTACAATACAAATTTTCAAATATTCTCAAATATCAATTTTAGTACAATACTGAACGTGTATATATTTCCAAAGTATTGATTACGTTGTTCCTTTAATTCAAGAATTCATCGGAAAGACAAAAATAATCCTATTTAAAGATATCTTTTCTGTCTCCAGTATTTATAACTATAATAACACAATTGGAATTTGTCGGTCAATACGAATATTACAGGCAACTATTCAGTCTTTCTCTCTAAAAAAATGTTTTGGAAATGATTTACCCATCTAATAGTTGCCTTTATAATGTTTGACTTTTTCATTTTAATGGCAATATTATTAAAAATTTTCATTTTAAACCACTAAAAAGAAATTGTTTCATTTTCCAAATTTGTAGATCAATGAAAAAGAACATCCTTGATAAAAAAATCATCATGATATTTAAATAGATTTAATGTAGATATTCTACAAAAAATGTACTGAAGTGTTTTCAACTTTAGTGTAACTGGCAACGAATGAGACATGGTAGAAAATAAATCGGCAACATACTGTTGCATTCACAGTCCTGGTGCAACTCAGAGCTTTTGTTATCACAGAATTTTCTCGCATTGACGTTTAAACATCATTTATGAGTTTTATGCCACCAATTGAGCAAGAGTGCATCATCG
This sequence comes from Teleogryllus occipitalis, assembly GCA_011170035.1. NCBI lineage: Eukaryota > Metazoa > Arthropoda > Insecta > Orthoptera > Gryllidae > Teleogryllus > Teleogryllus occipitalis. Next base: position 6,999 of record BLKR01004808.1, on the reverse strand, counting down.
ATCTTGTGATAGTCTTCCGAAAATCTCACTGAGGCAACTCTACGTCGTAAAAAATCTCGTCGTAGGGGACGTTGCCCACGATGGCCAAGGCGAACTGTCGAATGACTTGCGCCGCCGCGTCCACGAACGGCTGCCCCAGGTCGTCGACCACAGCACGCCAGTTTTCGTTCAGGAAGTTGTTGAGTGTAGAACCTGCGAACACAGCACGAATTGGAGCAATTGTATATAGTGGCTTCCCTACAGACCTTTTTTTTTACACGATTATTTTTCATCTTCTTTTTCAATACAGAAAGTGAATGGAAAAATGTTCGTTTCTCCACGTTTTGTATCGGTGCCGAAACTGAATGAACGTGATACCAGGGTTTTCCATCGTCATTTCTGGTCTGTACTTCATTGTGATGAAAATACTTCCAAACGCAAAAAGCGCTGAAGGTCAAACATTTCAATATCGCATCTGGGTAACAATTTAAATCAGGTTATAGTGGGACTGTGCACGGAACGCGACATTAAAAGAAATGCTTTATCAATCTGTTTCAATGTCTTGTAAAGAGGTTATAATTTTGACATCTGTTGCATTTAAAATTCCCGCTAATATTAGGACGCAACCTGGTGTCTGAAGCTCATTGGCTGATGTCGGTTTCGATGCGAACGAACCCTCCCTGGAGAAACCGGAGCGCGACGCAGCAAGATGACAGTCATGTTCAACTAGGAATGTTAGCAATCGACGGGGCGCGGTAAGATTTATAAGTCAGATTTGATCGGTCGTCAGGTTCATAGGGACCAACACGAAGGATTGTAAATATGTGGTCAACGGAGTATTGTATAGACTAGGGTTGCTCAAATGACGTGTGTCAGCTCAGTGCTGAGGTGCGGGCCGCCGGTGTATCGCCTGCTTGTTGAGCCAGCCCAACGATAGCGCTCAGGCTCAGTCAGCTCTAGCTTAGTGAAATAAGAGTGCACGCAGACAACGCCAGAGGACTACTATAGACAGATTAGTCTGAATGCTGGGATTCGAACTATCCTGTTCTAGACGCCAGGTTTTGAAAGACAAAAACACAGTCATGATAAAAATGACATCAAGTGCGAGAGGATAATAATAAAGGAATTAAATCTGTATCGGAACCATCTCTATTGTAAAAAGGAAACTAACACTGATATGCTCTCATTAAATATACTACTGCTACTGGAACTGAATGAAACTGTTTTTGTTTCTGGTTAGGCTTTAAAATCTGCTAATACTTTCGCGTAACTTGTCAACTAGGTACAGTAAATATCTGATGGCAAATATTTTCTTACAATTTCTATATTTTCAATGATAGTTTTTTCTCTGGATTGGAAAAAACTACAAACAACTTGCAATGAAATGCTAAATGTTGTAATAAAAATGTAGAAAAGCTATATTGAACCGTATCAAAATCGAAGCCGAAAAGGAACTGAATCCGATATCTTTTATTATCTAAAAATCCAATGTTAAATATTTTACTCGAATCGTAACGTCTATCAAAACTGTTTATTTTAATCGAAACCGAAACGTTTATCAAAACTGTTTGGTGCTATTAACATAATCATAAGCGAAGATATTTGCCGAAATAGTGTCTCGTTAAACACTTCATTCAGGCACTTACGTTAAGATCTCACTTCAGGCACTCACTGCCTATGTCTTGAAAACGTCTATTTCGTATGAATTATTACAAAGAAGCAAACCGACTCCAAATGCCTTGGTTCTATATTCTTAATTACACGATTTGGCTTCGTTTCTGAATTTTGATTAGTAGGTGTGTTGTTTTAGTTGCACGTTTGAATTTTAACTCCACCCATGCTATTAAGATAAAGATAATCAACAATTTTTCAAGGAGTTAACGATTATATTTAGTTACTAAACGAAAAAGAATATTTATTTATTCGTAGATGTTGAAATGTATACGTGAATAATTCGTAAAATATTCCTGCACAAATACAATATCTGAGAATATTGAATTTCTTTGCAACACACAAGAAAATGATTGAAAGGGTTTTTCATATATTTCTCAGACAGGAGAATGTTGGAAAAACGAGAACTCGATAACGTAGAAAAAGTCCTAAAATACGGTCTGTAATGATCACATGATATCATTCTGTAATTTAACTTACTTATGTCCGTAGAAATGGCTCAAAAAAGGATTTGTTTCTAACAATGGAATTTTTTATTTACTGGCATGTTGTATGTGTTAATGCCCTCATGAAACGTTAAGGACTATTAACTTAAGCGTCATTTTATATATAATATGTTTTGTCGTTTTGAACGATACAGATGTACAAATCTGTGAAACACTTCAAAAGGTTTTAATAAGTTTGATATGTTGTTGGTTTTACAGAAATTTTTGGTTTTACAGATATTATAAACATAAAATAATTTGGACCCCGCTAACCTTATTGCATCATTAAATATCTGAACTAAAATAAAAAAAGACTCTGCCTTTGGCAAGCCCTGATGTCTCTACTGGAGAATAATATTAAAAAATTGTATATTTATTCAAAAACTAAGCTTTTTAAACAATGTTTTGTAAATGTTATGTTATGCCAACTTGGTCGTTCGTTCTGTAACAGTCGGCAATTATAAGCACATTAAGTACGTTAAAGGCAAACAGGTCAAAGGTTATACAAATATGTCATTTCTTACCTAATTGTTTGTCTCCATTGAACAGATTATCCATAGTGAAGTGAGCTTTAGAACAATTAAATTTGGCACTACTCTCAGGAAATTTGAGATAATAACGATCTCCTCTTTTTTCTAAACCATATTTCTGCTCGTAATACATAACGGCATCATCTGAAACAAATGAAAAAAAGGTTCCCTCAATTGAATGTTTTTTCACAAACTTCATTTTTTTTAGACTGGTGACCAACCAAGTCCTTAATAACACTTGTCAACACGGTTTTCTTCATAAGAAATCTAGTGCATATTTTGATATTGAATTCAGATATGTAGTTAAATTTTTCCATCAAGCACGGAGTTTTTTGACAAATACTTTTTAAAATTTGACTTTAGCATTATCTTTCATAGAACTGTCATAGAACCCTTTACTTTATATGTGTTGATATTATTCAAGCTGTTTTAAGGAGATTTTATTCAATATCACGCTGAAGAACCAATAAGAAATCCTTAATGACCTGATTCGGAATTTTAACTTGTCTAAACAGCAAACTGATGATTTAACTTCCAGACTCTAAGACTGGAATCTACTACTACTAATACTAATACTGTATTAGTAGTTGTTGTTGTTTTTTTTGGAGAGGATACTGTGGAAAATCTCTAACAGACACCCGAAGAGCCGGTGCTCTTGGGTAGTGTGAGGCTTGCACCCACTAAAAACCACGAACCTCGTAATCCTCTTCTAGTTTCCGTCCCGGTACTCTTGTTCAGCACTTCTTCAGGGCGGATACCTTAATTTGGCTCTCTTTGAAGCCTTGTTCTCCGATGTCTTGTCATTAGGTCTTCGTTTTAGTGTCTCTATTTCAATGCCGCGCGCCTTGTGTTTATGCGGTCATTATATTATTTTCCTCTTTCCTCTTTTGAAGAAGGACTTCCCTTGCATACATTGCTACGGCTGTCCATGACTGCTCGGATTTAAGCATGATGCTAATCAGGTACTACTACTACTACTACTACTACTACTACTACTACTACTAGTAGTAGTAGTAGTAGTAGTAGTAGTAGTAGTAGTAGTAGTAGTAGTAGTAGTAGTAGTAGTACTCCTTTTCCTACTACTGCTACTGCTACTGCTACTGCTACTGCTACTGCTACTGCTACTGCTACTGCTACTACTACTGCTACTGCTACTTAATATACCAATAAGTCATCTTCAACTACCGCTACTACCACTACCACAAACCCGACCACATCTACTGTTACTAATTCTGCCAGCAGTAGAAGCAGTAACACTACTATATTATTATTAATGTTGTTATTATTATTATTATTATCTACACATATCTCATAAATAAAATTTATTCTAAATTTTACATTTGCATTTATAGATAATTTTACGTTTAGGTAAAAGGACATTAATAATATCAAAAGGTAGTTAATGTAAAACATTTAAAGTACTGACCGAAAACGAACACTGCCTTGCCGTTTCCTTTAATGGGAAGTAATAATACTCGTCCATCAACTGTGTAGTCGCCTGAAATTTCCAGACGTGGAATCTTGCAAACACACGAATAGACTAAATTCTTTTGGTCAATGCTGAAAACAGAAAAAAATAAGATTATTTTGAAACAATTTACCATCCTGAAAGTAAATATATAATAACAAATTGTTATTAAAAACACTTGTATTCATCATCTCACGAATTATACAAGAATTTGTTAATTGTCGATATAGAATTCAAAACTTGACATCTTGTAAAATCGACCACTCCTTTCTATCCTACCTCCCTCTCTCCCTTTTCTTCATCTTTCTTTCTAATGCTACAACACACACTCTCTGTCTCCGTCTCGCTCAGTTTCTGTCTGTCTCTCTCTCCCTCTTTGTCCCTCTCTCTCTCTCTGTCTCACGCACAGACATAGACACACACGACACTTCAATGATCCATCGTTCCAGACTTCTAAAAGGCGGTTTTGGGTAGAGATTCGTACTACATCAGTACACTTGGGTTTTCATAATGTGGCGCGTGAGGGACTTGTCTTCAAGATGGAATGTGGCACGCCGTTTTGCAGCTTTCTCGGTCGTGCATCCAGATGTCACATGATCGTGACCTATCAAGAAGTGATTCAGATCAAGCAATATCTAGCGGCATGACCGAGAAAGATGCGAAAAGTCGTGTCATATTTCATCGTCAAGACGTGGCCCTCACGCGCCACGTTTCGAAAATCCATGTATAAGTACAAGTGAAAAATAATGTAGCAACTGGGATGATGCATTTTACTTTAATACATTCCAATTGATAATCTAATGTAGGTATAGTATAAATAAATGGACAATAGGATCTAATGTTTTGCCAAATACAAGACAAGTCCACGGGATATTTTGGCAGATACACGTTTTGAGTCAGTCAATATATTTCGTGGACCTACCAACACCACTACAAAATGAATTACCTTCCAATCACGGACAAAAACAGCATATTTAACTTCCCATTCATGCGATTTCCAGAAAGTTTTCATTAAATCACGTTCGACCTCACCTGCAAGTTTTGGGAATAAATAATATTTATTCTACGTCATTCTGTTTATGGACCAAGAAATTATCCTGAATAACAGCCGCCTTGATAGTTAAGACATAAAAGTAATAGACAGAATATCAGAAGTTCTTAGTCAGATATTCCATTGGGGTGCTTAGATTTTTGTTAAGTAGAAAGAGAAATACGTGTGTGCTGCTTACCCTATGCTGATGAGTTCTGTATTGGCCAAACCCTTCAGTACAATGTTGCGGCAATGCATATCCAATTGATTTCCTGATTGAATCCGAACTTCCGTGACACTCAGAGGATCAAGGGAAGGCAGACGTATTGACGGATCACCTGAAATAGAAATGGGCAGAAATGTTAAGTAAATTAAAACTTGGGCACAACTGTGAGACCTGTTTCACTGTATTAAAAATACGTCAAAAATCCCAATTTTTTTCAAAACTCTTATATATCCAGCGAGTTTAAATATCTTTAAGAGTAATCTACAAAACTATTTATTTATTTATATATTTATTTTATTTATTTATTTTACGTCAAAAAACAGTTAAAAAAACTGCGTATGACGGGCTATGGGGAAAAGTGAATTGTGTGCACATTTTCAAAATTCTGTGATCCCTACACTAAATCATATACTACTTAAGTTTTGAATTTTGAAAGGGAGAAAAAAAAACAAAAAAACTTCCATGTAATAAAATCGATTTTTAAGGATAAATAAGCAATAAATTTTGAATTTTGAAAGGGAGAAAAAAAACAAAAAAACTCCCATGTAATAAAATCGATTTTCAAGGATAAATAAGCAATAAATTTGGCTCTTATTACTTCCTGCCGCGACAACGTGGAAACGATAATTTGAATAATTGTATTTCCCACTGAATTCTAGAAGACGTGCACAGAAAATGAAGTTACATTTATGTCCAGAAGCAAAACAAGGGGCCATCTCAGCATTTGCTCAATGGATCAGGGAAACTGGACAAAAAACCTGATCGAGATGGGGTCATTGACCCGGAAGCTGTGTTACAATAGTTGTTACAGGTTGTTTATACTCATTTATACAGTCCAAATGGTAATTAATGCATTATGTATCATTGTTAAAATTAATGTTACTTTTCTTGTGATGCTCAGTATAGTCTCTAATTGTATAGAAAGTTATGCAGCAGAAACGATTTCACTTGTGATTTAAACTTTTCTATTGAATTTAATCGTTTAATGTCATCTGGCAAAGTGTTGTTAAATAATGTACATGTATTGTATGTGAATTTTTTGTAATGAGCTGTTGATACTGTCACCTGATGAATATGATTTCTACGTCGAGTGTTATAGTAATAGACTTCGGCATTTTCTGAAAATATATTCCCGCCCTTAAGCAAGTCATTTTTACAAAAACCACTGATTCGTAAATAAAAAGACACGGTAATGGTAGAATTCCTAGATTAATGAAGAGAGGCTTACATGAATCACGTGGGTGGGATTTGGTTATTATTCGTACAATTCGTTTTTGTAATCTAAAAGTCTGGGAGCTATAAGATGTATTTCCCCAGAATATTATGCCATATCTCAGTCGAGAATGAACATTCGCGAAGTATACACAACAGCAGTATGAAGGCTGACTGAATTTGCAAGAATTCTGAACGCGTAGCATAATGAACTTAATTTTGTGTTCAATTCATTTAAATGGACGTTTCATTTAAGGTTTGACTGAATTGAGAGACCTAAAAATTTTGTTGCCTTAACATCAGTCAATGGTACACTGTTCATTTTCAATGGAGCACAGAATTGTTTATTTGATATGGAAAACTGCATTCAAACCGTTTTCTTTTCGTTTACTATTAAT